>JACAXG010000032.1:6773100-6860527 GCA_018881555.1 Amblyornis subalaris
TTTCTCTTTTTCTTTCTCTTTTTCTTTCTTTCTCTTTCTTTTTCTTTCCTTCTTTTTCTTTCTTTCTTTATTTCTTTCTTGCTTCAGTTAAAATATGACTTCATAATTAATGTTTATAAATCACATACAGTGTGATGAAAAGCAACCAGAAGTTTCTGAAGCCTGACCATTCCTGCATGCACAGGAGAGCTGAAGTCTTAATATGTGAGAAAAGCTCTGTAGGTCTGACATTTACTTTGTGGTGAAAAGATTTTGGGTGATTTGTCAAAAAAGTGAAGCTTTTCATGGGAACACATCAGTTTCCTTGAAACTTTCTTAGTGGGTCTGTACTTGTCAGTGGCAGTGTGAAGCTGGAGGAAAACAAACATGGCAGGAGAACAAGCAGCCTTGCCTTGATGGATCTGGTATAAGATTAATATTTCCAGCCTGGATCACAGAGATGAGGAAATTGGATGCATGCCTTCCAGTTTCCTCAAGCACTAAGCTATTTACCAGCCTGGAAAGAGGACTTTTTTTTCTGCACCATTTTGTTTTGCTTATAAAAATATATGTTCCTCTTAGTTTTTCCCCAGTTAGACAGTGATACAGGATGAAGGTTTCCAAGTATCTGGAAGCCTATTTGTATGTCTATTCAACATCACCCTTATGACCAGGCCTTTTTATCTTAGAATCATGTTTCTGGGTGTGCTGGTTTTGTCTGGGATAGAGTTAATTTTCTTCATAGCAGCTATTGTAGGGCTGTGTTTTCGATTTGTGTTTGAAAATGTGTTAATAACACAGAGATATTCTCTTTACTGCTGGACAGTGCTCACACAGCATCAAGGCCTGATCTGCTCCTCCCCACCCCACCAGTGAGGAGGCTGGGGATGCACAGAAGTTGGGAGGGAACATAGCCAGGACTGCTCACCCCAGCTGAGGCACAGGACATTCCACATCATATGATGTCATGCTTAGCATACAGAGCTGGGGGCAGGAGAAGAAGTTCAGAGTGATGGCATTTATCTTTCCAAGTCACCACTACTGGTGGTGGAGAGCCCTGCTCTCCTGGGGATGGCTG
Source organism: Amblyornis subalaris (assembly GCA_018881555.1). Taxonomy (NCBI): domain Eukaryota; kingdom Metazoa; phylum Chordata; class Aves; order Passeriformes; family Ptilonorhynchidae; genus Amblyornis; species Amblyornis subalaris. The sequence continues at coordinate 6,774,158 of JACAXG010000032.1, forward strand.
AACACCTGCCCGCACGTTGGAAGTGGGGAATAAATTCCTTGTTTCGCTTTGCTTGTGTGTGTGGCTTTTGCTTTATCTATTAAATTATTTTATATCAACCCATCAATTTTCTTGCTTTTACCCTTCCAATTGTCTCCTACATTCCTCTGGGGGGCAGTGAGTCAGTGGCTGTGTGGGGCTGAGTTGCTGGCTGGGGTTAAACCATGACACTGGGATAAAATTAAAACATAATCAGGGCATGATACCAGTTGCTAACAGCATATGCATTCAAATGTTCATGCATGCAGGCACACACTCCTGAGCAAATTGAATTGCTCTCCACAGTTTGAAACAGATGAATATATTCTTCTGGTTTTTAAATTCTTTCCAGGATTTGTGGAGAAAGTTATAAAACAAGGCCTTTGGGAGAAGGATAATTGCAGAGTTCAAAGCTAAATAAATAGATGTTAACAACATCTTTTTATTCTCAGGCTCAGTCTCTTTCTAGAGGCTGTATTTATGGGGCACAAAGTATCTGTGTTTTCTTTAGTATCGATTGATTTGCATTTACTGCCTGAAGCAATCAGTAGCTTTTGGACACTACTTACCATTTCTTATTAATTCAGGAAACTGAAAAAAATTAGCTTAAAGTTTGACTTTGCTAATACTGCACCACCTAGTCTGAAGAAATGTGTTGTTGCAATACATGACCTGATCAGACATCACGACTTCAGAAATTATTAAAATGAGACTTTTATGGGTAAACCCTGGTGACCAAAAGTGAGTGCATGGGTACATAAATTTCAGTGATCAGATGCCTGTTCTCAAGTGGCAACAGTTCAACAGGCACCAGAAAAGAGATGAAGAGCTAACATATCATTGTGGATCCCACATTCCATTTGTGACTGAGCAGAGCCCAGGAGTGTTAATTGGGATGTGCCGACTTTACCAGCAGCTAATGATATCAGAGCAGAGGTAAATACTGCAGTTCAAAGGTGAGAGAGTGACAAAACTCACATGAGCACCCAATATTTTGAATCTCAGGTGAAAGGAAATTATAATTGTGAAGCACTGAGTCAGAYACGGCCTGCTGCTCACATACAGGGTGAAGTTAGGGTGCTCCTCAGTTGGAAGATGTCAATACTAGATATCAATAACTGGCTGATTTTCAGAAAAAGTTGGATGATTCACCACCATTCCCTTTCTCCTCACCATACTAACATTATCTGTCTTTGGTGCTTTTAACTTTTGAGTCACTTATTGATATGAACTCTATATGAACTTCAAGTCTCCAGCTTTCTGACATTTTGGCATGACTTAGCATAAGACTTTTTTCCTTCAAGCCACTAAGTAAGTACAGTTTAAGCAGTGCTTAAACACCGGTGATGAGACTGACACAGTGGTCTGACTGTGCCAAATAGCAATTTTTGAAAGAGATTTGTGAGTCCTTCACTATGACTTTGCTTCAGTAAGAAGGCAAGAGGTGGAAATTATCATTACTTGGACACAGGGTAAAGAAGACACCAGAGTCAGAAAAGCTTTTGCATACCTAAAACAGGATTCAGACATCTCAGTTCAGCATGCCATTTCACCTGCAGCCTTACTATTTAGACTATTTTAGAAATTTTCCTTTTTTACCCAACTCACTTCAACATACCTAGAGCTGTGCAAAATTTTGTGTGCCCCACCAGTTACAGCTTAGTTTCCTGTAGCTCTCTCCTGTTTGATTTCTCCTGTGCATAATTAGATAACTACTTTCACATTTCAGTCTTAGCCAAAGGGAGGATGGAGAATGATAATTTGGATTTCTCTCTCTTTTTTTTATTTAATCAGTTGCCCATTTTCAGGCAGTGATTATCACTGAGGCCTCCAGACATCTCTCAGGTTTGACTAAAATTAGCTAGTAGGTTCAAAAATTACTACAGTTGACTGGGAAAAAAAGCCTGACAGAGGAACAGGCAGGCAGGCAGACAGCACCACACCTGCAGATGGACATGGAAGCCACGCAGTCCTTGTCAGTAGAGGACAGAGTTATAACCAAGGAGGTTAAATCTTATTTAATTGAATTAAACAGCTTAATGAGAGATTCACAGTCTCTGTTCARACAAATGAAAGTCATAAGCATGGTTACAGTAATGTTTGGGGGTTTTTTCCTCTGCTCTTTTTTGTTTGTGGTGGTTTGGGTTGGGTTTTGGCTTTGGAAATGAGCGCTAAGAATTTCTAATCATCCAGCTAAACATTCATTGCCATGAAATACACTGATAATGTACCCACAGGGGAAAAAAAAAATCTGTGAATTGAGGAAATTTGTGTGCTTGTACCTCCTCTGTTCATATAGATACTGCAGGAGGAATTCTAATGAAAAAAATGTCCAACTTCTTTCGAAACTAAACAAGTGGGTCCTGGAAGCTGAATTGTGGTAGAAGGGCAGACCACTGAAACACAAATTTTGCAAGGAATTTAATTTTAAGTTAAAAGAGTTAATCTTTAGTTAGCTAAAGCAATGCAGCAGACAAATTCAGCTGGAGTTAATTAAGAAGTTAATATTTGGCTGAGAAACGAAACTAGAAGAAGGCCTCTGACTGATTGTGTGTCATTAGAAGTTTGTTCAGCTGTGCCCACATGAGAAACAGAGAAACTGAATTAGGGAGATCAGAAGGAGAGGAGAAATGTATTAATTACTCTGTTTGGAAAATCTGCTCATGGGTACCGGGAGGGCAGAACACAGAGACCTTAGGGTCAGAGCCATTGTAAAAGTGCAAGAGTGAAAAGGTCACCGAGGAAGACTATGGCCTACTTCGTCAAAAACAGACCTCTCCCCATTTCAAGACGACCCCCAACCCATTTAAGGAGCAAACTACGCATGCTTAATGACTTTTAACTAATTATCATAAGAGGCGAGGGATGGGAGGTGTTTATGTTATGACTATGTATTTGTATCTCGAATATTCAAAACTTTTGTAGATAAATAGATTGTGTATTGTTTTAGAAGTTGACACTGCGTCTTGGCACGCAGCTGTCCCAGCGCTGTCATTAAACATACTTCTTTCTGACTTTAACTAGTTGGAGAGTCTTTGTCCGTGATTATTTGTAACATCGCAGATATTTTTTGAATCACCACCATCTTTGTACATGCACATAATGAAAAAGTCCTTTAACAAATAGGTTTACAGCATGTTATTTATAAACTTACCAATATTGATAAAACATATGAACTGTAATAATAGATTGCATGCTTTTGCTTGATTTGAACTAGAAAAAGTCCCAAACCAATCCTAACATTAATTTAAACCTTAGTTATCAGTCTCAAGATCTCAAAATGATGTGAAGAATTATAGTGCACTTGTCAATCATTCTCAGCAGCAACTAAACATTCTCATTACACAGGTAGTGAAACACTACAGCAGAGTAAGGAGATTGTGCAATCTCTTCAAATTCTTACTACCAGGTGAAGAAATGATCTAACTGTATTCAATTCCACTTCAATGCAGATAACTGGAGTAAATGATCTCCTGTAGTTCCTCCCAAGTCTTTATTTTTATAGTCTTGTGTAYAATTCTTTATTGCCTATGGCTTTTGCACTACATTCTCTTTTAACTTCAAAATAATATTTTACTCTTATTTCAAAAACTGTGTGTGTGAGGAGAGAGATTTTTTTACCTAAAAAAGTTTTAGCTGTATAGAAATCACTCTACTTTAGTTGATTCTCCATTGTTTAATTTGACAGGTAAATTGCAATGTTAGCAGAACAAAATTGGTGATCAGAAAACTAGCTTTACAGTTTTCAAACTGTTCTTTCATATTGCAAAATGAACAACAACAGACTTTTTTCCCCCCCCTCAGCTCACTGGAGATATGAGAAAAATAGAAAACTRTAGCAAAAAGAAAAAAAAAAATTTACAAGTGTTCCTAAAAGTTCCCTGCTCTACTGCTTCTCAAAAAGGCCAGCTGAGTTAGAATAGTCTTATGGTAAGCTCAAAAGTGAGAATTTGGAAGTATCCAACAACATTACAGATTATTACCTGCTGTGAAGTATTTCCTACTGAGTGACTAGTCTTGACTATGTCTATGACTTCTAGCCTCTGATTTCTATTCTGTGGTTACAAGATAAATATTTTCGGATATTAGAATCAACAGCCTTATGATCTAAGCTCTGGAAAAAATAACTTCTTTTCCTGTGTTTTCTCCTTTTTATACTTCATAAATTAAATCTAGAAACACATTGGTAAAAGTTTTGGAAGGGCCTCGGTGCAGCACAAGTAGCTAAAACTGATAAGGTATCGACATTTACTGCATGTTATTTGGACTGATAAATGATACACTCAGCTTAGTTTACTCATTGCATTTATAGATTGAATAAAGTATGTGATAGAAAACTTTCATCTAGCCTCCTACATGAAGAGAATAAAAAATAGTGAGTCTGAGATTCTGAATCCTTATTTGTGGTCTGTTGGCTATACAAAATCCTTTAGATTTTCTGATCTTGTATCTCATCTGAAGGGCTTGTGATTAAGAAGTAATACATTTGGCTGTTATCTGTTATGTGCTTGATATGGAAATTATTGTGATCTTTGGTATTAAMGTAATTTGCAGTACATAACAGCAGTGTAAAAGGAACCAGAAGAAAAGTATATTTGCCCTTGAGTGTAACTTTCTAAATAAAATATTCAAATCGCTGAATGAATTCATTATTCTATATTCAGAATAATAGCTGATGTAACCTTTTCATGCTTTTCTAGATCATCAAGGATTTGAGGAATCATCTCACCAATCTTGACATCTAAAACATAGAAATTCATCTAACACACCTGACACAACTGACACCGTTTCTATCTCATGTAAGGAGATAAGCATGTCTCCATTTAGCATTATAGAGGGATAGATGGAAATCAAGTTTATAATTCTAGCAAAGGTACTTAATGTATGTTGGATGAAATGACACTTGGAAGTGCCTGTCTGTCCTAGGTGATGACTTGAAAGAGAAGTGATAACTCCCAGTTTAGATAAACCTGACTTATGTTGTTAAATACTTTTTTGTGTTCTTCAGAAGTCTTTTGTCTCCTTCACACATTCCTTAAATAGCCTTTCTATCTAAATTCTTGGCAAAGCATTGACTCTTTTACATTTCAAGTCGATTACTTTCAATCTTAAAAGTTCATTTGCTTTCTCATTTTGTCCCTGCCTTGGATTTAGAAAGGTTTATAAAAGGCCTTGCATAAGCAAACAACTTCCACTGCCTTTTTTAGAGTGAAAGTCATCTATTAGACAGAGAGAAAGACACAGCTATTAACCTGTCTTTCCTCTTTCCTCCAAACTCTCAGACTATTGGGAGTGAAATGTTCTTCAGCAAATAATTTGGAACTATATTATGCCTTCTCATGAAAGTCAGGCAGGGATAAGTAAAATGACATTCCAAATAAATTGAAAATGCCTTCATGTATAATCAAAAAAAAAAGCTTTTAAGTGGTGAGATAAAGAAAGTTGAAGGTTGGTATGCAATTGAAGGAATTCTTGGAGATTAGATATACTGCACATCAGAAATCTCCAATATTCTAGCACCAGAATTTTTAGGCCTGTGCTCAATACGACACCTCCATGGATTCCTATTATTATTTCTAATCCCAGATGATTTCACATAGCAATTGTATTTCAGCACAATATGATCTGATTGTATCTCACGGTTATATTGGTCTCCTTTTGCCAATATGTCTATAAATGTGTAAGTGCAAAGCAAATTAGATGCTTAGGCTAGAATGTTTCATTTCACTTAGTCCAAATTTAATCCATTTAAAATACTTTATATTACATCTAACAGGAGAACTCCCTACCGAGTTCTGCTCCTACTATCTGAATTTGGGTAATATTAATTGCATATTATGCAAAAGGAAATTATCTAAACTTGTCACCTCAGCAAAGATGTCTTCAAAAGGACCTGCATAAGCTCTTGTAACAGGAAATTCTACTCCAAGATGCCTTTACTTCATAGATTTTCCTGCTTCCTTCAGGAATGTTCATCATTTCTTTTCAGCTCTATTTTTGCCAGATAAGGGAATTTCAACCATCAAGCTTATCAATAGACTATTCAGTCACTGAATGAAACACTGTGCATATCAGAAATTGTCCTAGAAAGCATTCCAAGATGAAAAAACTAGATTCCACAGGGTGTACAAAATCATAGAATAATAGAATCATTAAGGCTGGAAAAGACCTCTAAGATTATCAAGTCCAACCATTAACCCAGCACCTCCACCAAGTTTACCACTAAACCACAGCCTCAAGTGCCAAATCTGCACGTTTTTTGAACACTTTCAGGGATGGTGACTCTACCACTTCCCTGGGAAGTCTGTTCCAATGCTTTACAACCCTTCCTGTGAAGAAATTTTTCACAATATCCAAACTAAACCTCCCCTATTGAAACTTGAGGACATTTCATCTTGTCCTGTTACTTGTTACCTGGGAGAAGAGACCAATGCCCACCTGGCTACAACCTCCTTTCAAGTAGCTGTTATCATGGTTTGACCCGGTGTGAGACAAATCTGGTTGGCTAAAAACAGGTAAAGGACAGTTGTATAGACCACTTAGTGTTCCTGTGACATCTCTGTGAAAGGAATGTTATAAAAAAAATCTAGGAAGTGATGCAGCACTTGCTCTCACTTCCTCTCTTGCTCCCTTGCTGCCTGCTGACCACGAGCAGGAGAGGCTTCCCCCCCACCCCCGGGCCAGGGGCCCACGGCCTGGGGGGCCGGCAGGGGCAGCCGGCCTCACCCTCCACCGGTCCTGTGCCATTTTGGATCCGAGAGGAGCTGGTCTATCACCATCTGGACCAAGGCCAAGCAGCAAAGCAGCCAAGCCGAGAGAAGCCGAGAGAAGCCGAATTACCCTGCGCAGAGAAACTGAAAGTTGCAGAGAAAAAAAAAACCCCTTTTTCGGAGGTGTATGGATGAGATCGTAGAGTGACCTTGCTGTTGTAGATAAGGCAGAGATTTGAGTAGCAGCCAAAAGACTTGTTAAATTTGGACAGCTGCCAGTGCAGAGAAACAATATGGGGGGGGAAAAGAAAAGAACCTTGGCCCTGGGAAGCGAGTCTCAAACAGCTGCATTATCTTATGGGAGCATGTAAACTGTTATAAATATTTTTGTAGGCATTTTCTGCAAATATTAACCTCTTCCGTAAGCTAGAGAGAAAGGAAAGCAGTCACGTGAAAGACTAAATACGGAGACCAGCAGCCGAATGGAAGAGAAGACAAAGAGTGGCAGGAAGTGCCAGAGAAGCCATCTGTAAAAGCATTCATCTTTTTTTTCTGTGAGCTGTGCAGTGTGAGCTGTCCAGATCTGGAATAATACCAAACTAAGTTTCTCTGTAATCACAATAACAATGGGGGGGGGAGGGGGGGGGKGGGGTGGAATTTGAAATTCAACAGCCTAAAATAAGAACATTTTTATGTTATGTTGTGAGCAGATGAAATTTGCAGCCTTTGGAGATTATGAGTAAAAGGGGGGACTGTGCTACTGAGTGCCTTTAGGCTGGAATGACTTAAAATGTTTAACCCCCTTAGACTTTTCTTGTGACCCACAAACTGCAGAGTGTATTGTGGGAGAGAGGATACACCACTGCAAAAACCAGGGTGAGCTGTGGTGTTTCCCTGAAGGTTTGGAACCATGCTGAAGACACTTCTTGGGGAACTGTCTTCCATGGGATGGATCCCACTACACTACAGGAAGAACTCTCTTTATCCCATGAGGTGGCAATAAGAAATCTTAATTGTAAGATCAGAATCTCATGTTTATGTCCTTTGCATGATCAGTGAGAAGGATTGGAATATATGGGAGGAGAATGATATTTGTACATTATGCCTTAATATTTTAATTTTTTTTATTCTTTCTATTCTTATTAGAGTTAGTAAATAAATTATTTAATAATTTTTCAAGTTTGCAGCCTGTTTTTGCTGTGTCCTCTCCTCTGAAGAATATAGCGTGGGGATCTGGAGTTTGCCTCCAGGTTAACCCTTGACAGCTGTAGAGAGCAATAAGATCTCCCCTGAGCCTCCTTTTCTCCAAACTAAACACCCCCAGCTCCCTCAGCTGCTCGTCATCAGACTTGTGCTCTGGACCCTTTCCCTCTGTTGCCCTTTCCCGGACATGCTCCAGCTCCTCAATGCCTTTCTTTTAGTGAGAGACCCAAAACTGAACATAGGATTTGAGGTGCAGCCTCACCMGTGCTGAGTACAGGGGAACAGTCACTGCCCTGGTCCTGCTGGCCACACTATTCCTGATACAAGCCAGGATGCCACTGGCCTTCTTGGCAACCTGGGCACACTTCTGGCTCATGTTCAGCTGCTGTTGACCAGCACCCTTCGGTTCTTCTCCGATGAGCAGCTTTCCAGCCACTCTTCCCCAGCCTGTAGTGCTGCAGGGGCTTGTTGTGAGCCAAATGCAGGACTGGGCATTTTGCCTTGTTGAACCTCAAACAATTGGCCTCAGCCCATTGATCCAGCCTGTCCAGAGCCCTCTGCAAAGCCTCCTGACTCTGTTGACTGCGGCAGTTTCTCTCCTGGCGGCAGCGCGCTGCTTGTCAGGGATAGTCCAGAGGTACACACTTTGTCCCGCGCAAGAGCTGCAGCCCAGTCTGCCGCTGGTGGCTCACAAACTCCCCTGCCCACCTGCATAGCTGAGACAAAGCTCCTCACTCGAGGGAGCTTCCTAAAGCTGATGTCAGGACCACGCAGGCGAAGGCAAAGAAGTGAGGGAGGACACTTTGTATGGGTTTCACACGGGGCGTTTATTAGGGTGAAGGTTCCAGGGGCGAAGAGCGAAGAGAACAAGGGTACACGAGGTTTTATACCCCACTGAGTGGGGGCGGAGAGAGCATCGAAAACCAATAGTCTGAGGGTCAGGGGGTGGAGATGAGGCAGGGATACAACACATCAGCCTATGGAGACTAGGTAAGAGAGGAGTTTCAGGAGGGAGCCAATGGGGCATCAAACTATGTAGAACTTTCCAGAACATAATACATATTAACAAGAAGAAATAACTATTCATGAACTAATCCATAGAACAGGGAGGAGAAAACAAGTTTCCATGACAACAGGGCCTGCAGTGTGCTGAACTGGGGAGAGTGGAGTCTTCGTAGGCAATAGGGAGCAAGCAGTCAGATTTCTGTCCCTGCATCAGAATACCAAGGTTGGGCGCCCACACCTTCACCTGTGGCCTGAGCAGTCTCGACTGCCTGCACCACTACAGGTGACTACTTTTTCTATATTCACTTACAACATCCAGTTCCAAAAGATGGTTGCTATTTTGGTCTTTGGGTTCTGAATATTTTATTCTACTTTCACTTCTGACAAGTCAAGTGGAATCCCAAAGAGTGACTGTTCTATGATCAAGAAAATTTCTTAAGTTCTCTTTTTCTTAGGTGTTGCTAAAAGCATAAAGTTTTCGTACTGTCCAGAGAGTAATAAAATTCATATGCCCTGGATTTGGTTTCTAACTTTAATTTGCTACACCTTTGAAAGCGTGTATTCTGACCTGAATTCCATGGGTCATAGAATTTAACAAGTGAGTGAGGTATTAAATCCATTGCTACTTCTTCTTGGCCTGCTGCTTTTAGGATTCTGTACTTTTATCAGTACAGAATGCCCAGCTTCAACATTATGATTGAGCAGACCTTTTAAAGATACATTTAGTCTTTCTTGAAGTATTTCAAAGCTATGTTTTCAGGATGACACATATTGGATTTTTATAACAATATCAGTAATAACCCTAAGCCCTATTGAACGAAACCAGGTAGTCAAGAAAAGGAGTCCCTTTAAGTTTTCTTTTGTTGCTGATAGCAATAAAAAACAGACTTAGAAACAAATTGTAATCTGAGTAGAATACAGTTTTCCATTGCACTCATTTATATCTCCTTGGCCTTTCAACCTAAATTTAGCTTGTTTATCCCCAGGATAAATTACATGCACATTATTTTAAATGAGGACATTCAGATGAATGATATTACATTTTAATATCACAATATATTCAAAAAATAAATGCTTGTGAAAGAAAAGGCAATTCATCCTGACAGTGCTACTCTCTGTAGTATAGCTCCTCTCATCAATCATTAGCAAACAAACGCTTATATGCTTTGTTAAGATTCTATGATGTCTGTGTTCCTAATTATTTATAAAACTTAGATCTGGCTCTCCTTCAAATAGCTGAGATGTGGAAAGCCTAACTCTTTGCTGGGATTTATACATTGTTACCTCCTCTGACAGTCAGTAGCAATCCTTAAATCTGATAAATTTTAAAACAGATATCTAAGTCCTGGTGAAAGAAGAAAAGGAAGAAGCTATGAGATTTGAATCTGAACTTTGATTATATTCAGCTAATTGAATGTAGGGCTGAGTTTTCAAAATCATACAGAGCTTATGCTTTTACAAATATCTTAGCTGTCTAGTTTTGACACTTTATTATCTGATTGTTGAGCAGGACTACCTGTCTTAGCATACATTTTATTATGCAAAGCATAAATTTTATTATGCAAAGATGATGAGTCCAGTTTCCTATGATTCCAGGATCTGTGAAAACTATTTACCACTGAATGATTCCATGATACCATCCAGATATATAACAAAGGACTTTGAAAAGATTCATGACTACAAGAGCCACACTTATTTGTGGCTGGCCCGGTTTGAAACATGGTATTTTGAAGGATATCTGGTATTGTCCTGTGGTAGAGAACTGTTACTCACATATTCTAAGTTTCTAAACATACCAGCAAAGTAAAACTCAGCCTATAATTATTGTCTTTGTTCCTCTATGTTGGTTCCCACTTATGTCCTATTAAAAATAGATAGTGGTTTATTCATTTAGTCCGTATCTACAAGAGAACTGGCAGTAAAATATCAGTTTAAAAATAATAAAGACTTTATTTGAAAGGTGGCAAATATTTCTGCTTCTCTCTTACATAGGTAGGTGCATGCATGGGAACACTTTCTCTGTACAATATACACACAAAGTTATGACAGACCAGCTAATGCTCTTGTGCATGGACACCCAGACTTTGTTTGGGTCTTTTTGCAGTACCTCTTTTAATGCATTAAGAATTTCTTGCAAAATTTTTTTCCTGTGATATATTCTGATTTTAGGATCATGGAGTTCAGAGAGAAGATGTGAACCATATTCAAAATCGTGTTTGGAGTCTCATTTCTTTTTGTCTCACTAAAATTCAACACAGACCAATTTTCCATTGTACCATACTGTTATTTATAGAGTCATTTGGATCAGTGTGAACACTAACTTTTCATATAGTAGCTGTTGCTGATGCTTCTGTACCTATCAAAAGGATCTTCTTTAGCAAGCTCATTATCCTCAGGATTTTTTAACGTGCATGCAGTTTGCATCTTCCATTACAAAGGCATTCAAGCCTGAAAAGCGACTCCAGACTCAATGATATACAGCAAAAAACCCCAACACTTCTTTGATTGTCTATATTTAAAATTCTGGACAATGTTCTTTATGCAGCATACTTTAGTCTCTTGACTAATACATGAATTAGGGMTTCATTAATAAATCATTCTTATGAATCACATTTATCTGTTATGTCATACTTGCTCTCTGAATGTCTATGAAAATTAGTGGATATGGCATGTAATAGCAACAAACAGTAGTACTTATTGTATCATCAAACCATGCTTAATCATAGCTCAAAATGAATAGAGCTTTAGAGTTCTATAGCTTGCGAGCTGTTCCTTTTCTGAGTGGTGAGAAATGTCAGCTTTTCAAAAATTACTTTTTAAACCTACCTATATTATTTCTGTGACTTCACATTCAAAAATAATTCTGTTGTCTCCATTGCTCATGACTCTAGGGTATTATTAACAGACTGTTTTGATGATGATCCCTGAGAAATAAATTGGGTTTTGGCCATGTCATAAGTGGGGGTGTTCACAGCATCACCCTGCCATTACAATTAACAACCCCTCTGGCATATGTTTAAGAAAGGTTCTCAAGCAGTACAATAATGAGTAATGAGTAATCTAAGCCAGAGCTGCATGGGCATACAGACCAAACTACATCTTAGGCACTAAAATAAATTTCTCCATTATTAGAATGAGTCACCTTGGTGAATCAAAGTGGAGAACTATGTTGTTACAACTCTAGTGTTGTATTTTGTTCTGTAATAATTGAAAAGTTCTTTCTCCATTCTTGTTCATTTCTAGCACTTTACGTAAATGTGAAGCTTATTTATAAAGACTAAAACCTCCACGACTCTTGATAACAAGCACTTTATTCTATAGTTAATAGAAGACTGGCTTCTCCTCTGACTCCGCTCGAAAACGGCCTGAAGTACTGCTATAATACCATACATTTTTCCCTTCAGATGGCACACATAATATGAAACATCTGTGAAAAGCTCTTTTCTGGATAGAAAGGTTCTGGTTTTGGTTTTATCCTAGAGGCTATTGGTGTYATTTCAGCTTTATGAGTGTCTGCAGCCGTTTCTCAGGCAGGCTTTTCTCAATGATGCTGAGTGAAGTGCTGAGTGAAGCACCGAGTGAAGCAATAGGCACAACCTGAAACCTGGGAAGTTCTGTCTGATCATCAGGAAACACTTTTTCACTGTGAGGGTGGTGGAGCACTGGCACAGGTGCCCAGGGTGGTGATGAAGTCTATCTTTGGAGGTATTCAAAAGCCAGCTGGGTAACTGACTAACTGGCATTCAACTCATGATATTGTCCCTCTGAGGTTTCAGTGCACAAAGATGAGTGCTAACTAATTTAATTATAATAAATATATATTTATTTTAATTAATAAATAATAGCGTACCTCTCTAAAACTGCTTATCCTTTAGGATATATGAGATTATTGAGATTACACTAATAGAAAAATAAGAAGTACTGCTTCTACTATTACCTTGATTTTCTGTCATTTTCCCTCCTGACTTTGTTTTGAAAGCCATGTATACAGCAGTGAGTGTTTTGTGCTCCCTCAACTGCTACTGCTGTAAGCGTGTTTATCCATAATGCTCCAGATGCTCAGGTGTGTCATACTAGTAGACTCTGGGGAAGACATTTAAATAGTTTTCTGCTACCTTTCCCACTGTGACCTGATTGCTGCAGCAAATTCCGAGCTGTTTAGATATCTAGCTACAGAAGGATCAGTGTTTCTGTTCAGTTTCTCACTGTATGTACTGATTCTCCATCATGACTGAGCACTAGAGCAGAGCCAAGAATGGATGTGAATGTTGGTATAAATGCCCAGGGATGTTTAGACCAACGATCAATATTGCACAGGCTGGAAATGATTCGAGGGTCTGGCCCATGGCTTAGAAAGTCACGTTCTTTCAGCAACTGATTGGGACGGTCCCCTCTTCATACTGGGGGCCTTTACCTTTGAAAACTCATGCTGCAAAACTGGTTTGCATGATCTCAGGCAGAAACAAACCCACATTCTTTGTGAAGTAGTTTTAGATTATTAGCATACTCTGGTAGTGTCTGGGTAATCACCGTGTGGTAATGAAAAAGTTTTGTCCTAGGGGAACTTAAAAAAAAGTCTCATTCCAATAAAACACAGCAATAGCATGGATCGATCTATTTAGTTAAACTGTAAGTAGCCTAAGAGCTACTCCATGTTTTTAAACACTGAAAGAAAAAACTGAGAAGCTGATTACAAAGTGACTTTTATACGTAGGAAAGTGAATTTTCATTCTATGGAGCTGGTAAAGTTAGATCCAAAAAAMCAGTTCAATAGATTTTATACTAAGATTATTACCAGGGGATAATTTTGCAGTCATAATCCATGTTTGGTTTGTCCTGATAGGGCTTTTTTTGAAGTTTTTAAAATTTTTTTAATGTGGTTGGGCTTTTTTGTTTGTTTGTCTGCCCTTTTTTCTGTATTTTTTAAAAGAAAGGGGTTTAGCTTATAATTTTCTGATCATGGATGTCTTTGATCCACAGAATAAAAACTGAGGGTTGCTCAAGCCCTGCTGCATGTCAGGTAGCTCAGATCTGAAAGATTAAGAGAGTGACAGCATTGTTGGAAAATTAATTTTTATTTCATTAAGTGAATGCATTGCACTGTACATTGGAGTTTACGTCCTTCCAGAGGAGTGAAGGATTCACTGTATGAGAATAATTTTCAGCAAAATCCTACTTGATAATATTAAATATGTTTTACTGCTGGACTGTTGTGGATTTAATGCACCTTTTCATATGTTGGCAGGAGATATTAATACCATTATGATAATGGGATCTACTAACTTGTGTAATTTTGTTGGGATTGAACATAAGATTTTGGTAGTGTTTTTTTTCAATCCAAGTTATAAGAAATTTAAACACCTGAGACTGAGCAATTCAACCCTACAGTACTTCTAGAGTATTTCCTTGGACAAAATTGAGGTTTTCTATAAATTTTAAGTGTTACAAAGGTTAGAGATTACAGTTTCTTAAGTATTTCATAATTCTACCCAAAGATATAGTAGGTGGAAAATAGGTTCCACTTACAGTTAATTACAATAACTTGCTTTACCTACTTTGACAGTTTGAGAGACTTGTAGATATAGGACAAGTTCTTTTGTGATTTATTGTCTGCTTAGATACCTTGTACAGCCATTTTTGAATGAATTCTTCAAATATAGTGGTTAAAGGACATAGCAGATGGAATAACTAAGCAAGCTTTAATAATAATTGAAATTAAAAAAATAGCATCATGTCACTTAGATTAGATTTATTCTGTATGAAACATTTACTGATGAGAACTGTCAACTTAAGAGTATTACATATTCAGTGTAAATTAAAAATTGGCAGTAAAGGTTTATTGACTAAATACATTTCAATTAACAAGTACTAAATATCTGTCCCTAATTAGAAAAGGATACGGTTATTAGAGATAAATTTTGAAAAGGTTTATATGAGACTTTTATGTTTATTGTCCATCATTTATTTTGGTTACAAGGTAGTTCATACAAAGGTACCCAACAAAAAACCTTGATCACACAACAGTCTATCTGAAATGAACATATCCAATTGTTACATTAATGACTCAGCTTCCATATTTTTCTGGTTTTTTTCCTTTTTAGCACTTCTCATTAGGGCTCATTTTCTTCTAGTGGATCTCCCTTGTGTTACAGAACAGTCAATACCTCGTGGGAAGAATATCTGATTATTATTTTTCTACCTCTTGTACAAAGCTTACAAAGTTGAGAGGTTATGAAAATGTGGTTTTGATAAGGCATGTCTTTTTCTCTTCCCATCACATTAAGTCTTCACAAGTGTATTTTTTGTCTAAAAGATTTTCCAGAGGAAGAATCCTTTTTGCTGAATAGGCTCTGACTGAAAATTAGGATTGGACTAAAACTAAACCCCAAAACTCGGGGTAGCCATCATATTTGCTTACATTACTAAAGCAAGAATCCTTCTTTTCTGATAAGTAAAGGAAGCAGAAGAAGGTTCCAGAGGGACTTCAAAATGAATGGAAACAAAAAAAAACAGTGGCAGGACTCTTTTTTTTTTTTTTTAACCCACTAACAAGATGAGGAGAAAAAGGCTAGGACTCAGTACACAGCACTGAGTTCAAGAGAATCAAACAAGTATTTCCATGGTAAATGAAGGGCTTGACCTCAGTTCTCAGCTCATCTCTGGCAGGCTTTAATACGTACAAGTGCAGATACCGTTGGAGGATCCCAGGCAAATAGTAGGTTACTGATCAGGAAGTGTATGCAGAACTCCCTATTCCTGGCTGCAACCTTATAATGTTAAGTACCTTCCTACTACAGTTTGCAGCACTAAAGACTCGGGTCAGGATTACATTGTCCAGAGGAAGCTGTAACTTGTCTGAATGTCCATCCCTCAGTGCAATCCACTGAGTGAACTCTTACAGGTGTGGAAGCTACTGTTGCTCATGCTTGTGCTTATAGACTCTCAGGAGTCCAGTTGGTTCAGGTGGGTCATACTGAGTGTCTCTATTTAGTTTACCATGGAAATAAATTTTTATTGTAAGTATCAATTTTTTTCCCCTGTTATGAAAGCATCATCTAATATTATTTTAAATTTTTAAATTTAGTTAATTATTTTAATTTTTAATTTAATTTGTAATATTATTTTAATATTAATTTAAATTTTATTATTTTTAATCATTAATAAATTGAATGGGTGAAAAGTATGTCAACTCATTTTCCACAGATGTCAATTTGGTAAACAGCGTCCATATTTTAACTCTATAGGCAAAAAATCTAAGGAACTTCCTGAAAAAAATTAAGACTAGTTTATAAATAACTACCACTCTCATTCTTGTCCTCATGAGACTGTAGTTTTGGAAATCTCAGTCCGAATTTCTGTTTTGTGGAATTCCTTGTGGGAATTATATAGTTCCAGCCTATCAGCATTTAGGAAGTTGGGCTGGATGAGTGCTGTACATCCCTTCCAACTGCAACTGAATTATGCTTGCCTATTCTATTCTATTCTATTCACTTGCACATGAAATTGAAATATCTAAATTAGGATTTGTTTCACTAGTGAAATATTGAAATGGTTCTGGACGAATCATCTTCTAGATGGTTGTCTACACCAGCTACAAAAAATGAAACAAAACCAAAATATATAGCTTAGAGTAACTAATAAACTAACAAACTATCTAACTAATTAACTAGCTAATTTTTAATAGATAGACAAGATGGGGCCCTTGTCTATTGAACTAGTCTGAAATAAATACCTAAGATATCTACACAATAAATAAAAAGAAATAAGGCTATGCCTCCAAAGAAAGATTCTCTCTCTTCAACTACTGAAAATAATAAAATGATAGTGCGTTTATTTTATTACATGCCTAAAATGTAGTCTTAAGTCATGTGTCTATGGGTAGGCTAGATCCTTGCTTGAGAATCTCATTAAGTGTTGGCCTAATTGTGTTTTAGGTAGTATGAAGGGATAAATATCAGCAAGTTTCTTCAAATCCATCAGAAATTTATCAGAGCCAGGAAGGAAGGAATACTGTTTGGAGTGCTATAAGTGAAACAGACTTCCTGATACAGAGTCACTGGGGGGGATTTCATCTCACCTAAACTCACATGTCTTCTGTGCAGATATCTCAATCAAAGTTAGCCTAGATATCTGTCTAGTCAATAGAGAAAAATAAGCCTTAGAACTCTAACTTTTGAATAGATGAAGTTAAAAGAGGTGAATGTCATCCCTATACTTCAGTTTTATTTTCAGTGGACAAAGGGAGACACACCATATTTTCAAATATTTGTCTAAAATTATTCTATTTGATTATCTTTTGTAGCTGGTCTGCTCTCTCTCTCTTGCCATTGACTACATATGTAATCCAGAGAATTTTTGTTCAGGTAAGCTTTCAGACTCCCAGAGTTAATTGTGTCCCACTGGCTTAACAGGTCAACATTTCTTGCACTGCACTGATACTGAGCTCTACAGGGCACAGAACTCACTTATTCATGAAGTGCTGATTGCCACCAAGACCACTGTTTCTGCAACGGTGCCTTTCTTGCACCCTTTAATCAGTTACCTTCGGTCCATTTATCAGACTGATGGCATCTCAGTAGATCCAGGGCTTGGACCTTTCTTTAAAAATTAGCCAATACTTTGCCAGAAAAATCAACAAAACTATTTTGAATATTTGGCTAATTTATACTTTAAAAGACTGTGATATTCAAGGCAATACCTTGGTAGTAAAAGGGAAACTAGCCACTTTAGTTCTTCCATTCAGCTCTGTCTCCATAGCAGTACTCTGTCTGTGGATGAAAGGATAATTCATGAGAAATCCTGTTCAGACGTTGTTTTATTGATTTCACCATCTATGTTCCCAAACATCAAAAATCTCTGTAAAGTGAAAATATAAACCATTCATTAGATATCACTTATCTAGGAATATTCCATGTTAAAATGCAGTTTTATAATGATCTATACATGGAAACGCCATACCACATTATAATACAGCATGTATCTATTTCTCTGACCGCATGATGTGTGTGAGAGGCTTTAATGCAAGTTGCAAATATGACAAAGCAGTGAACTTTCTGAGACCAGTAAATTGTTAGAAACAGCATTTTAAAGAACTCTGCCCAGGAGAGGTATCATTTTTTACTTCCTGGAGTTAATGATCTCATGTCACAGATAAACTAGGTTATAATCTGTTCTTATGACTCAAGAGAAATACCTAAGAAAATACAAATAAATCATGACCGCTGTCAGGTCATTTGCCAGAGCATTCCTTGAGCGCTTTGTTTAAAACAACCTCCAGGCATTTTCTGGTACATTGTAAAGGGCTATCCCTTTTTGAGCACAAAATTCTAGTTCTTTTCTTTATGGCACTGTTTCGATCCCTAACTATAGCTGGGTAACAATAATGCCCTGACTCCTCCTAAAAGGAATTACTCACGCTATTAAGAGAATGCTGAAAGTAACTGGCAGATTTCAACCAGCTGAGTAACTTCATTCAACTACTTAATTGCACATTAAAATAAAAACTCCCCAAGTACAGACATTGTGGCTAATCTGCATCCATGAGTTTCTTAATACACTTAGGTGTGTGTGACAGACAAATAATAGTTACTTTGAGCAGCTTTGGGGATGTAGGCTTTAGTCTGGCCACGTTTTGCAGCCGTAAAAAATTCCTCCCAAAAGCCAGACCATACTATGCTAATAGAATAAAAACAGATTATTACCTAGATATAAAGCATAGATGATTAAAGATTTAAGGATAATATCTTTAAAAATGTTGGTAAAGCCAAGAGCGTGGATTGCATAATTACTGACTTTTATGGGAGCAGGAATGCACCAGACAATCATTCCTTACACGGAGTCACCTCAATTTCTTTGGAAAAGGCCAAAGTGAGGGTAATCAGCACTTTGTACCAGGAGGTTTGCAGGTCTTTGTGTCAACGCTATAGCTCAGAGCAGCATCTTCATTCAAGGTAACACTTAAACACCTGTATCAACTCAGGCACTGGTGTTAATGAGGCTTAAGCTTCTGTTTAATACTTTGTTAAATACATATATTTAAATATACTTGTCTAAGTATAAATGGTCAGAGGCAAATTCCATGGTAGATAGTGGTTGGTTGGAGACCTCAGTCCAGATGCCAAGCTGATTTCCAAACACCTTAATGAATCGTGGAAGTCAGGGGTAAAAACTGACTTTTTCTTTTCACAAATAAATCAACTCCAATTTTTATTTTGCTTGTTTGGTTTCATTTGGTGGAGGCATTTGGTGTCTATCATTAGACCAACAATATAGATTAAGCAGTTCTATTTAAAATACGGTTGCAGTTGGTGTTGCTGCTCAGAAAGAGAGGATGGGAAGGAGTCATCATTTTGGAACTGTATTCTCCAGTTTAGTGTCCCCACTGAAACCACTCCAAACCACATGCCACTCACTCACTCCCGCTTTCCCCTCCCCTGAGGGTGGCTGGAGAGGAGAATTGGAGGCACAAAAAGTAAAGATCACAGGTTGAGATCAGAACAATTTAATGGAAAGAGTGATGAGATAAGAAAATGAACAACAACAGCAACAAAAGCATACAAGAGGCGAGTGATTCACAAGCAAATGCTCACCACTGTAGCATGTGGAGCCCAACGATACCTCTACTGCTTCCCCAGGTAGCCTGACTCGGAAAGAACTCTTTCCTCCATTCCTGGAAAATTATGTGAGGTGGTAGAGAATAGCCTCCATGTCCCACCCATGCCCACTCCTGGCTACTGCCAAAACTAACCCTGGCCTATCCAGAACCAGGACAGAAGGATTAAGAGGGGACAGAGTAGAGGAAAAAGAAAGAGGAGCTGAAACACAGGAGTGGGTATTCAGTCAGGGCACACAGCCAAAATCTGGACACCAGATCTTGTGTAACTACAGTTCTGACTGTCACTTACAGGTATATCCCTACTATTGTGCTTTTCCTGCTTGTATGCTGGAGGTACAGATAATCATAACTTCAGGTAAAGTTTATTCTCAATACGAACATTATAAAAACATTTAGACTTACCAAAATAAGTCATTATTTTTTTCCTCCAAAGTACCTTTTATCCAGACAAATATTAATTAATCCAGGCTGCCTTAAACCCAATATTTCGTTCCTTGGCTGTGGTTTGCAATTCTTTTCGCTTTTATTTCTGTGTTTTTTCTAGCAGTGGAAAAATGTGCATACATAGCTTCAGTCATGATTGCCCTTCCACAATTTTTTTTATTATTCTTTCATTATAAAATTTCATATTCCCTCCATTTAAATTACTATTTTTCACTGTCTGTAGCTGTTCTGTCCTCTCCATAGCCAGTATTATCGGCCAAATTGAAAATTGATATGCATCAGTCACCTGTTTCGTAGATCATACCTACATTATTCTAAATAATGACTCCATTCTTCCTTCTCAATTCTGTTTCTACTTGCTTTGTTCTCTTTTGCACTTTTTAGTGAATAATCTCTTTCAATTTGTTTTGATTTATTTTATAAGAGCTGAATTAGGTGGAGTTTTGGCACCTCTTTTATTTTATTCTAAATTTTTTTTCCATTCTTTCCCTGTATTACTTCTGAAATACTTCACAGACAATTTGAAGTCCTCTTAAACAATGTTTTCCCTTCTAATTTAAAACATTCCACAGCACCTTAAAAGAAATTTTGCTCTGTTCTTGTCCTTTAATTTTCATTTACGCTGATTTTAGTAAACAGCTCACAGTCATGCATCTTGAAATGGATGCCTTAATTACAAACTATTTAATTTAAATTTGTCATTACTGCTTCCAAGGTTACTTTTCCAAGCTCTTCAGTTACAGGGTAGCCCTTCAGAAGTTTCTTCCTGGTAGCCAAAGCCAAGTCTAGGATAGAATTAACTTCTAGAATGTTTGGACACAATTTATCTTAATTGCAGCCGACATCCAAAATATCTACTTTACAGTGTAATGAATTGTGTTCCAGAAATGACAGAAATGGCTGTCATGGGAGTGTAGAATAACTAGCTCAGATTTTGGCAATTAATGGAGTCAGTTAGCCAAATGAGTCCTTCTTTTATTACTTATCCCAAAACCCAGTGAACATTGCTAACATCAGAAAGAATTCACCAACCAGTTCTCCTTCATATTTTACCTGTAAAACACAACTTAATGCGAGATCTCACAACATCCTTTCTCATAAAGCACATTAAAAGGAATTCAGTGTATAGCAGGATGCTTTCAAATGTGATATTCATTCATACTTTTTTCCTAGGAGCCTTTCCGTACAGTGCATCCTACTGAACATCTCTAAGAGCCAACAAAGCCCATGCTTAACTGCAGAGAGCAGTAAGTGTCCAAAAAGGCTTTTAAGGGAGAGGGATTAGGACCTTGTCAGACGGTGTGCACAATAGAGATTGTTGATATCTGTGGGAAGTGATAGTCGGCAGTGTCACAGAGAACACTTGATGTGTGTCATAAATGTGAGTGATTTTGTTCAAAGAACTGCAGGCCTTTCTGTGTATTCTTTATGAAGGGTACTTCAACAGATATTTTCTGTGCAAAGACATCCCTGCCTCCCTGTTCTTCTGAGAACTGTTTCAAGTCCCACTATGTCTGCTTTCTCGAGATTTGCAAACGCAAGATGGAAGAGATAAGATGCTGCTGCAGAAAAATAACAAATAGTTTATACTTTGGCTTGTGTAGTGCTAAATATGCTTTGGATTAATTCCCTGCTTTGCAAACTCTACCAAAGGGAGTGGCTTTGGGTCAGAAAGGCAGAGACATTGTAGAAAAAACACGTCTGTTTTCTACATACAACAGAAATGCCAGAATAACTGCATGATGACAAAGAGTGCCCAGTGTTGCATCTGCAGCTGTAAAAGCTTTGGAGGAAAGAATCTGTCATAGCCTTGCTGAGGTAAGGGATGTTTTGAGGCAATGAATGCATAGAGGTTTCAAAGCGTTTTTGTCATCTTGTGAGACAAATTTCTGCCTACGCTATTTTTTTGTGCTTCACTTGTAGGT
This sequence comes from Amblyornis subalaris, assembly GCA_018881555.1. NCBI lineage: Eukaryota > Metazoa > Chordata > Aves > Passeriformes > Ptilonorhynchidae > Amblyornis > Amblyornis subalaris. The sequence goes on from JACAXG010000032.1 coordinate 6,796,078, forward strand.
GTCTATGGGCGACTGCACAACAGGATAGTGTTCCCAGGTTACTGTTAAATGAGCCTGAAATAGGAAGTCATTATCTTGGGTACAGAAATCTTATTTTTAATTCAGACTGTTTTTCAGACCTGAGCCACCCAAGTCCATACACTGCTTGCCACCCTGTCTTAAACAGATCTTCTCTCATACTCCCCTGCACAGCTACACACGTTGTGTGGATCTAATCCATACAATCCACAGAGAGACTGGGATCCAAGACATATCAGGCTACCTATGACTAAATGACTTTCTTTTTTTAGTTCCTTTTAGTTCCTTGGTGTCTGAATTCAATCCAATGATAAATTCAAAGGAGAAGGTAGGAGGGGTTGGAAAAGGAAGACTGGAAGGAAGTAGTTCATATGGAAAGTCAGGGATAAAAATAGGTGATCTTGATGAGGACAYGTGAGCACTCAGCAGATGTAAAATTGAGATGAAGACTTCATACCCTAAATACGTCAGCAAGGATGAGAATGACTAAGAAGGGCTAGGATGGAGAGAGAAAAAAGGCAAAAGAAGAGAGGCCATCCAGATTTCTGCAGAAACACCTTACTGAAACTTTCCAGCCCTCTTCCATTCCAAATTTACTCCTCCAGTGAAGTGTCTTGTCTGCAGACTCTCATCCCTTGTCCTTATGTCACTGAATATTAAATAATAAAGTCCTCTAAAGCCCTTTCAATTGCCTTCATATGTCCCCCACACCCTGGGCATCCCACTTACCCTTTGTAGCTCTGTCCCATTGACCTTGCTGTCTTTTCAGTCCCTTGACCCCAAATCTCCATTGCTACAGGTGCCAAATTCACCTTTTCTAAGGAATGACTAAGTTATGCATAATGGCAAAACAGGTGAAGTTTTTGCTGCCTGAGTCACATCTAAAATATTCTGCAAATAAATAAGATCTCCCAAACAACTCAATCCTCATTTTTTTTTCCAGATCAAAAGATTGAGATGAAAATACTTAAAGGAAATTTCCCCGCTTACAGAAACTGTGGACCTCAAAAAAAAAAAAAAAAGAATTTTTTTAACATCCAGGTAGTAACTACAGAGATTCTTTAATCTGTTTTTAAATGAGAGATTCATATCGCTTACAGGCTTTCTTTGCTCTGTTACAATGAATGAAAACTATTTCCAAGCTAAATGTTGGTATTATAAATCTTAGAAAAATCAACTTAACTTAAAATTCAAAGTAGGTTTTAGATAAGGTTTTGAAATAAGTTTAAAAACCAGGTGTTTTAAATGAATGCAAAATCATTCAAAATATACAGAAATTTGAGTTTTACATTTTCACAACATTGAATCTGAGAGCAAAAATTGAAAGACTTTGTCCTACACGGTGCACCACATTCTACTCCAAAAATTATGAACAAAACCAACCAGCTTAGTCTCACAGATTGTCTCAGTTTTCTCATCTTCTCTTTTCATTCATGGTGACTATACAATTCTGCAGAGCTTTTAACTGAACATATACTGAGGTGAAAATAATGATTATAGTATCCTGTCATAGAATGGACAAGTAATTTTTGGAAGAATGTGATATATAAGCTACAGTGAAACATTTAGATTCAAATTAATGTCCAACTTTTATTTCCGGAAGCCTTTCTGAAGTACTTATTTTTCAAGATATTAGAAATATAGAATATATTTTTCATTATTTACAATCCTCGCACATGTTTCTTTGAAAAATAAACTAATATATAAAGTGAAAAGGAAAGATTACATACAACCTTAAATTAATTTTTCATTACATAAGCATTAGTTAAGTATGCACATGCCTTATCAATTAGTCTGTAAGCAGGAAAACTTAACTGCTCAGTGTGTTGGGCAGTGAAGCATGCTGTTCACATATTAAACACTACAGATTCTCAGAGTGTTCTGTTATGTTGCTTTGATTTTGTTAAATATATATGTAAAACTTGTACGTATTCAGAATTTTTTTTCTGGTGTAATAGCGGTCTGTGTTTCTGCTTTACATGCTTCTGTCCCCTCCTTGTCCAGTTTCTCAGTGASTCCGTGTATCATCACATTGCTTCTGCCGATATAGTTGGCTCCGGGGTCATGTGTAAATCAGTCCCGAGAAAGAATACAACTTCCTAAAGGTCCATTCAGCAGGGAAACCCACTGAGAATCCTCTTGGCAGAACTAAGAGGTGACATGGCATGGAAGACCACACGCAGTGGCTGTACCGTTAGAGAAATATCTATGCACATGAGACACACCTACCCACAGTTCAGGGCTTAGGCCTTCTGAATGTCAGTGTGCAATGCTGTCCAAATATCCCACCTGGCACCTCATCAGGCCACAGGTTGAATCTCTTATCTACTAGTCCCAGGCAGCCCGGATGCCAGGGGAGGTCTCAAATACTAAGAGATACCTATGAGGGGGCACAGAGCCCAAGACATACTGTGAGAACACAAAAGTTTTAGGCTTAGAATTCAGTTTAAGATTATGGATGTGACAGCTGTCTACTCTCCCATTTAGCCACTGGAGGGCTGGTCAACACAGTTAGCAGAGCTGTATGCCAATGTAATTCACCCTCAGGTAGGCTCCTACAGCTGACTTCAGTCACACAAACACGGGTATCCATTGGATAGAGGTGCCTTGGGCTATCTTCTCTGTCTGAAGTCAGCTGAATCCCTCTGTGCATGTATTGACTTTCCCTCCATCAGGTGCCCTAGAGTTTATATACCTGGTACCCACATAAATACGTACATGAAGATACCTCAATTCGGAGGTTTGATCTCAGCTCATTGTAATCATAGTTTAGTGTGAAGAAATCTGCCCCTGAACTGTACATACACATTGATTTATGGAGTGAAGAAAATCTCCAACTCCACTCCACCTCCCTTGTTATGCTGAGATAACTGTTTATGACTCTGTAGCAGAGGCAGATGACAGCAACAACCTGGATTAAAAACAGTCATTTGTTTCACAGTGCTACTTTTAATCTAGATTGGTTCAGTGTTCCGATTCACTAGTGCAGTCAAACTGCTGTGCAAGCACAGCTGAAGAGGTGGTATATCTAATCAGCGGTACTGGAATGACAGGCCAGGGAAGTGAAGGGGGTTGGAATTTTGTAAAGTTGTTTTGCTGTTGAAGTCAGAATAACTGTTCCTTCAGAAAGAGAAGTCCTTGTGTTAAAAAAGTTCCCTCTTTAACAAGCACATCCAAGGATACTTAAAAAATGAAAACCTTGGAGAAAAACATAAGTGCTGGTGAAATGTTAACAATACTTTTCATTCAGATTTCACTTGTGCAGAACAGTTTTTTAGTACAATTGCAGAAGTTGTGTTGATATGACAGTCGGTATTCAGGGACCCACACATGGTAAAAGACTGATATTAGTCTCCTGGGGAGGGTGGTAAGAAAGGATGGTATTAGATGAGATCACAAATAGCTAAGTGAGTTTGTTAGTCTGAAGCTGCTTTTGAAATACAGAGTTACTGCTTCTTACATCTTTCTTTACCTCATTCTCACCTCCCTTCTACTTATTCTGGGGCTCATTTGAGCTCACAGTGGATATTTTTTCATTGTTTTGTTTTCTTTTATTCATCTTAGGTTTAATAAGTGAGTTTATATTAGAGCAGAGAGTGCTGAGAGGCACCAGAGGATTTTGAGAAATTACCATGCAGATCACAGAGAGAGGGAATAACCTATCTTTTGGTGGCAGAGGACTGTCAATTTTATTTACCACACCTACAAAACTCCTGCAAGTCACAGACTGAGATCATTCAGCCAAGGCAAGCAGAAAGGTAGAACTGTGTGTTCATGAGATGAAGGTCTCTAATCATTTCAGGCCAATATAATTGCAGGTCACTGATTTCTACTGGAACAGACAGAACTTCAGACACAGTTAGCTTGTTACAATTAAATAGTTTGCCAAGACTGAGAGTGTGTACTTTGTTAAAAATAGGAGTTAATTCTACTAAGATTAAATGCAAAGTAGCAGCTGAATCTATTAAGACTACACCTTAATGTAAACTTTTTACTCAAAGAACAGAAAAAGAAAACAGAAAATCCTCTTCAAATCCCAGTCGACATGTTCTGTTGATTTCAGCAAAAACTGGATGGAGTTGTTGAAGATGGCAAGATAGGTATTGACTAAGATTTTCCCAAAATTTTTTTTGTTATTGTATATCATGTACCTTTAATCCCAATGTATGGCGTGAATATACGCATTAAAATTAATTTTCTTTTGTTTTCATATAGTTACTCGGGAACAGAGTCTGAAAAAAACATGGATAAAACTAATACTCTCCTGTGATTCAAGCTATGTAGGAAGAATCCATAGATTTGAGAAAACATTGATAGCTCTGAGGGCAAAAACTACCCTCTGGATAAAAGATATAAAAACATCTTTTAAAAAGATGAGTTGGGAAGGTTGCTGAAAGATGAATAAGCTACATGACTCTGCTATTCATTGAAATCCTGCACTCACTGCTACAACAAAAAGGTTTCTTTTACCACATTAATCTCTCAACTACAATATCTTTATTTAAATTATGAACTAATGGCCTGCATAATTTGTTTCATTAAAAAAGCCCGCTTCCTATTACAGATTATGACACTGAAGAGGAACAGTTGTTGAGGCTCCGACACTGCAGAATTGATTTGAAGTTCAGAGTTCTGAAGAACTGAGGGTGATGCCTTAGGCTTGTGTAAATTGTCTTTGCCAGAGTAGCCTGACTACTCAATCAGAAAACCAAGGGGTAGCAAGCCAAAAATTTAGAAGTATCTTTTAGTCTGCATCTACTTTATTTAAAAAACTGTTTTAAGGAAGAAGGCATTATAGCCCATAATAGGAACTTAACTAGGAAAAAGATAATTGAGCATGTTATTTAAATCCTCAGTATTCAGAATTAACTATCTAGTTTTATTCAAGATCTGTGTGCATTAAGTTAGTGGTAAACTCAACACAGTAGATGTATTGAAAGGCTACTGGAGAATGATAAATCTTCCTGCATGACTTTGATTTCTTCATCTTATTATGAAGATTAAAAAATATTACTTTTTAAAAGAATATTTTTATTACTCTGAAGATATACCACCAGAAGAGTTCCAGAATTTAGGCTACTCAGAACAATACATTTCCTGGGTAAAAAGGTAGCATAGAAATAGACATTTTATTTGTCTACAGTCATTTCTGTGCTTGGTCTTGAGCTATGCAGGCTCTCTAGTGTCCAATGTACCCATTCACAGTTCATTTTGCTGACAAACAGGAGGTAAAGCTTAGACCAGAATATTTCTCCATAATCTAAGGCCCCGTGTGCTAGATCTTGTGTGGTGGACTGTGAAATCGTTGCAATGCCTCAGTGTGGCACAGTTTTCTATCACCCCCCTGACACTAGATCTCACATGAGTCTTGGAGTGAGAGATGGGTCATGTAGTGGCCTAAAATGTCAGATGTCATCACTAAACTGGGAAGATGGGGAAGAACTAAACCTTGTGTTCAAAGAATGGCCTCTGAGATATCTAGACCATTTAAAAGCATGGGTGTAACTGTTTCAAAAATAATACAATTGTATTAAAACTAGTGGCTACAAAGAAAGTAATGCACTTATCCTCGTGAATCTGAATTAGTGTCCCAGATAAATTCTTGGGGTTTCTCCACTGATATAGTTTTAATTGTATCAGTTTTACTTGTGTTCAGACTCTGCTTAGGTGTTCAGACTCTGCTTAGATTATCACTGTACTGACACTGTAACTATGTCCCTGCAGCATGACCATGCATGTGCCGAACAACATATTATGACAGAGAAAGTCCTTTGGCAGAGGTTGTCCTTTCTCTCATTGCTAGTGACACTTTCAGCAGCCTGTTGGCTTCATGACACTCTCCTGCCTTTGGCAAACTGTAGTGAGTGGCTGAATCACATGATTTGATTTCACAGGTGACTGTGTAAATGTGCAGTGGAAAACAACTAAGCAGAATCTGAACACACAAGTGCCAGACTTAATTAACTCCGATACAATTGAAATTGTATCACTGGAGATACTCCATATTGTGTATTGCATTCCGTGGGGAGGAAGGCTGTTGGTTTGTCTGGGCTGCTGTGACCAGGGCCAGGGAAAGCCATATGGAGGGAGCAGGAAACTGCCTTCCTGAGACGCCACTGGACGTGCTAAGATGGGAAATACAGGTGAGAAACGGGAGAAGCACAGGAAACAGTGAACCATCACACTGCCAGAAACTGGCAGACACCTTCCTGGGGAAAAGATCTGGCATCCAGAAACAGAGCTACAGAATGCCTTAGACTTGACTGAAATACAAGGAATCTGTAGGAAAGCAGTGAAAGTTTCTTGGAGTTTATTCAAACCCAGAAAGCCTCTGAAGTCTGCTAGAAAGGCAGACCTTTGGAGGACATGTCCCTTGAAAAGGTGCAGGTGAAAGGAGCAAGATCTTTGTTAATCCTTTGTTTAGAATCAACCCACAACTGAGCCTCATAGTCCTGTTTTATGTACTTATATATGAAGGATTCTGCTTTTCCAGTGTGAAAGTTGTATTGTAATGAAATATTGTGCCTGATGACACAGACATGTTATGTTGCTGAGGTACAGAGCCTGGTGATACGCTCACTTTAAAGAAGAAATATGGATGGTTTCCCAAGTCTGTGTGGTTTGAGGTCATGCATTCATTACTGTCCCCAAATCTCTGGTGTAGTTTGCAGAGTATACATGGTGGTATTTCACTCCTTTAAAGAAGGAATCCTTATTTATGAATTTGAGTAGGAAACCTTTCTTCTGACTAAAGCAGCAACCTAAACCAGAAGAATGCATGTAGCTAACTTCTTTGTATTTGGACAGTCACTGGTCATCACACTTCTATTTTGCTTTGTACCTGATCCTTAATCTTCTATTGAGTTTTATTTTACAAAGAAGGAGGTTGTTCACATTACTACTATTCCCTCTCATTCCCGCTCTCCTCAGCAAATCAATTTTAGTAAGTCTTTCACTACTAATTCCAGCTGAACTGGAATTGTGCCTCTGACGCTTTTACTGTTGCTGTTAGTGGTTATGTGAAAATCTCAGTTTCTACTTCACTTTCTGGATGCTAGTGAGTTCTTTTACTGGAGGACAGATTTCTTTCTAGTGATTTCACTTTCACATAACAAGTTCTAATTTCATATCACCTTTTCTAAAAGAATTCCTCAAAATTTTTCTTTTTTGTCCAAAAGTATGTTATTTTGTGTATTTCTCACTTCATGTGAGAAAAAACTTACATATCTGCATCCTTCTGAGCCAAAAAACGGTTAGAAAGTATGTTAACTGCATGTCTACACCTCAGTGTTACTAACAGTCTCAAATTTCTGTCTTAAATTGGATGGGTTTTTTATCAGATTTTTCTTTAGTTTTATATGCATCAGATCATTCCAAATTTCTATTATTGATTTGCTTAACCCAAGAGGCCTCTTTCTCAGCTTTCATTTGTGCACATTTTTAAGCAGTGGCAGAAGATATTTTAGGATACTGATCTCCACCATAGTCTGAATCTGTTTCTTGTTTTATACAGTTTCTTAACCATCTCTTTATTATCTAAAAGGCATTTTACGTCAGTCTATTCAGCTTGAAGTTTTCTGGGTTTGCATAGGTTTGGCTGAACTGTGGACCTTTCTCACACACCACGGTGGGTTTCCCATGTGGTGATCACGCAGTTATATTCACTATAATATGTTGGTTCACTAATACCAAGTTAATGTGAATAATAATAGTGTACTAAAAAGAAATCTTTGCTGGTATATGGAAATGTTTTCCTGTTGATGACCATGATGTACACATACAATAGACATAACATTATTTAATTTTTAGTTTTCTCAGTTTTATGGTCCTGTTTGACCAATTGTACATTTTTCCATTTCCATATCAATTTTTGTATTGAGTCATTACCTTTGGTCCCACTATCCTCTAACTCAGTTAGAGACAGTTCTGTTTCAGCTAGGTGGATAAAACAGACATGGCTACTTGCCAATTTATCCTCAAGCTGCCTCCAAGCAATAGCTGTTGATTTTTCTCAGTGTTTCACCTGTGTGAAACTTTACCTCTTAAAAACAAAGAGGAATATATTTTCAGGTTCACTCTTCTTACATGATGTTTAAAGAGACAATCTACAATCCACACTGTTCTTCTAGCACAACATTTACAATATTTCTTGATCTGTTTTTCTCTCCACTGTATCTTGAATAAACTCTGCACAATTTTCCTCTACCCTGCAGATTCACTACCACAGGTGACTGGGATAAGCTGGTGAATGGTTTTCTCTCTGTTGTTGGAATGACAAGCTATAGAAATTCTAACTACACTTTAATAAAATGAGAGGACTTTAGTCAAAAGAGTGAAACAGGTAATGCACTTAACTCTTTAAAGCCCTTCTTTTTGTGTGGCATATATGATTCGGGAGGTGAAGAGGGAGGTGATTCTCCCTCTCTACTCTGCCCTTGTGAGATCCCATGTGGAGTGCTGCATCCATCTCCAGGGTCCTCAGCACAAGAAAGATGTGGTCCACTTAGAGGCTCCAAGGCAGGGACACAAGGATGATCTGAGGGCTGGAGCACCTCCCCTATCAAAACAGACTGAAGAGTTGGGGCTGCTCAGCCTAGGGAAGAGAAGGCTTTGGGGACATCTCCTTGTAGCCTCCCAGTACTTAAATGGGCCTAATAAGAAGGAGGGAGAGTAACTTTTTACATGGACAGATAGTGAAAGGACAAGGGAAAATTATTTTAAACTAAATGCGGAGAGATTTCGATTAGATGTTAGGAAGAAGTTCTTTACTCAGAGGATAGTGAGGCATAGGAACAGGTTGTCCAGAGAAGTTGTGGATGCCCCATCCGTGGAACTGTTCAAGGCCAGGTTGTATGGGGCTTTGAGCAACCTGGTCTAGTGTTAAGGTGTCCCTGCCCRAGGCAGAGGAGTTGGAACGAGGTGATCTTTAAGGCCTTTCCCAAGCCTGTCTATGATTCTATGATTTTTGTAGCCTTTTTCTCTTCAGTTTTCTGGTGTACAGAAAATTCTGCTRCTTCAAATAGACCACTGACTTCCAAAGTCTGGTTTACTGTTAGTTCTCTTACCTTTTCCCAATAGTTCCTAAGCACACAGACAAACCTGCCAGATTTCTCACTCACAGTGAGGGAAATACTGTGCCCTAATCTGGTAGGATCACAGCCAGAAGAGAGGTTATAGCTCAGCCCTGAGAGTGAATGAACTGCGGGCCTGAGTATGAGGAAAACAGCGTGATATAGTGGTTTTCTGAAGTTCCCTCTCTGCAACACTTTACAAATCTCTSTAGTTGTGCTGTGAAGCATTTTGATGTTCCAGTAAGGGAATCAACAGCAGCTGTTGTTTTGAGAGAGGTGGGGGCAGAAACTTGGTAATTTGGAATTAGTTGCAGGTTACTAAGGCTATGACAGAGCTGACTGGGAGAGTTCAGCATAGCACAGCTTGCTGTTTACATGCTCTGGTGTCCAGAACACATTAAAGTGTTTTATTTCTTACTGGTTCTGTAACTAATTTTGTACTGTTCCTTTTTACCATTTTGTTTGTGGTATTAATGAAATTGCTAATGAAGATTTACTGTAATAAGAGTCTTATGCTAAGTACTAACCTAAACACAAATTTACCTGAATGATATGGTGTAATTATTTTCCTTGGTTATCTACAGGCTAATGTGTTAAGTAAATGGGGAAACTATTACTTTCTGCTTTGAAAGAAAACATTTTAATTACTAAAAAAGGTTTGAAATTAGGAGATGCATGTCATATTTTTAATCACTTCCCACTTGCAATTCACTCACCTGACAAACAGCATCTTAGCAAAATGTTGTGTACCAGTACATTCTATAGGGATTTCATAAAATGCGGGCTGGATCTGGCTGTTTCTTCAAAGTATTAGCAGTTGAAAGCAGCATCAGTAAATAGAAATTTTTTCTTTCCTATTACTAATTATTGGTTTTCTATTTTTCAATTGCTATTGCTGTAATAACTATTCAGCAGCTAAATCTATTTAACAGGTTTTTTTCCTTTTGCTTTCTTTGCCTCTGACAATTTATCCTTCTTCTGTTGCCATTCAAGTGCTATAACAGAAACTTAAAAAAGGAGGTAGTGGAGCACTCTAAAAGCTGTCAGATTTTAGATTTTCAAATCTCTTCAGGCAGCTCATTCCACAGCTGAGCAAACTCAAGTATGAATACTTTATCTTTTCTATTTTGTTCAAGATTAAAAAGGTGCTCAATTTTATGCATAACTTTCAACCATGTCAGTAGTCCAACGGACTTTTAGGCACAGCAGACATGTCTGAGGTTATATCTGTTTAAATTTCCTCTCTGAATCAGAGCTTCTATTCAATGTTTGGCCATCTGTTCTATCCCAAGGAAAAAAGTTCTTACTGTATCACAGGGAGATGAGGGTGTTGTTGCTGAGATACCTGTATTTTCCAAACACAAGTGGTTGAAAACCAGACTGAAGTCTTCAGGTAGTAATAGAAGAAGATTAAAGGGGACAATTTTGTTCTGGTTCATTGTGCTGAGAAGGGTGGTAATATGCTCCACACTTGCTAAGGACTTTTTCTGAGCTCTATCGTTAGCTTCAGGCACAATGCACTGCACAAAATCCTTGCTGAGTGTCAGCAGTTTTAACAGTATGACCTGACTTCTGCTTTTACTGACAGAATGAAGTGTCCATGTGCCATAGGTACTCTGTAAGGGAAGATGAGCTGGGGGACAGGAGCCGTGGTGAGGCAGGCAGGGCAGGAGCCTCAAGGTCACACTGAAGGCACAGTTCCACACTACCTGAACAAGAAAAGGAGAATGGATCTGGTAAGGGTATCCAGGGCCATCCAAGAGTAGACATCACTGGACGCATCCAGAGTGGCAAGGCCAGGAGATCAAGCCAGGAAGCCAAGGAGAGGTCTGAGGTCCAGTCCAGGCCAGAGGAGTGCACAGCCAGGCATGGCCATGACAGCAGGAGCAAAGCAAGGGCTTGAACTTAAGTGCAGCTTCTGCTGAGGGGGTAGGGCCTTGCTTGTCAGAACATTTTCTCACACAACTCTTTCTACACAGCTGTCTGATTCAAGGCTGCCTGGCTGCACCATTGAGCCTCACCCTGAGCCTAGGCAGTCAAACCCTGGAGTGCTCAGGGCCCTGACACAGAGAACTGTAATGGAAAAGTTGCATAATGAGTATTCTAGTAAGATCTCTGTCTGTTCTTCCTAATATTTGGATAGTGTAATTTTAGTCTTGTTTGAATTCATATGGATAGTCTGTAAGCTTTTATTTCTAGAGTAGGATTCAGGTTGCCTGTTAAGGCAGTCAATAGCCACTTTGACAGGGCAATCTATACTGACTGAAACTGGTAAGCTTTTTGTCCTGTTGATGGTGAGAAATATGCTTTCCGAAGGTGACTTAGAAAGCTAGAATGCTGTGCAGAAATATTGCTATAGCCAGCCATTACCTTTGGATGCAGGAGTCTGTCAGAGATTTCTTTCCACTCTAAATAACACTGTAAGTAAAACACTGCCATTCACTCGGGAGCCAAAGAATAAAGGCCTCTTCTGAGAATAGGTATTAARTTAGTTTGATGCCTTTTTCTATGACAGCAGGTGTTGATGGTATTATCTACCTGTTTTGGACCTAGCCTGGTTGTTGGAGAGCTCACCCAGGAGAACAGATTTGCAGGCTGTCCTCACCTGGGAAATTCATCCAGAGAGTGACTGATCCCTGAGTTTTATTTCTTGGGACCATGTTAGAACTACAGGGTCTTTCTTTATAGCTCTTCCTTTGAGTATGCACTACCTTGCAGAAAAGCATGCAAGTCATGAAGGTGAAGGAGAACAAATAAAAAGAGCAAGATTCTAGCCTAGAGCTCAGGGCAATTTTCTGAGAGCCTGGATCCAAACTTCGCAGTTCCTGGTCCCTTGCTGTGTATTTACACTGAGCAGCTATTGAGCAAAACAAAAAATACGTCAACAAAGAGTTTTACAGGGATGACTTAAAATCACAGGAGCCCTCTGCCAGTAATTAGTGGCATCAACGAAGATGGTTCAGCAAAAGAATCCTCCTGAAGGTTTTTTATTGAGGGGGAATTAAACTGCAGCTTCAGTCCCTCCTTCTGCTCCTTCCTGAAAGTCATAGCCATTTTCTTCCTTTTATGGCAGTATACCAGCATAAGGAGGCTGTAGCTGAAAGTGGTTCTTAACCTTAAATGGTAAAAATATATTTCAGGTGTTTTTTTAGTTTGAATTCAGCTTTGTTTCTGTTATCTTCATTAGTTGGCTTGCATGGATTTTCTTGCATAGACAAAATGAGAGCATTCCAGTGGGGAGAAATTATGCTTTAGTCTGGGAAAGCTGAAAGCAGATGGTTCTGTAATGCCAATAAATATTCAAGTGGCATTTGGTGCATTAGAAGCTATGCATTTGCCAGTGTTGAAGCAGTACCACTGACAAATCTTGTTTTAAGTGTGGCTATAATCAGCAGTTACTGGTATGTTAGTGGCAGCATGAAAAAAAATTAATAAGAAGTGTGTTTCCCTAAATTTGTGTGCATGACTTTAAATTGTCTTTTACGAGTTACTGAAGATTCAAAGGCACATAAACTGATGAAAGACTGTTGTATATATTTTGCTAAAGATTTGAATTTATTCTTGTCAGTGAACTCAAAACAAAGATCTTTAGGAAAGCGATGTCCCTAGGGCAGATACAGCTGTGAGGAACTGTGGCTTTAAAATGTGCCAAAGAATTTTGCTTGCTAATGAAGTTCTTGTCATGGACAGGTGCTATGACTGGCTTGTGATCACTTTAGTGTCTCTAAAGTCACACTCTGGAACTCTATTCAGCTCCTCCACGTCCCTCCCTCCCCGACCTGTCTTTGTGCAGAATTGATCAGGGTTTTTTATATGTAAAGTGGAGGATTAATCTCAGCAAATATGGACAACAAAACATTCAATTCAAACACTCATTCTCAAACAGAAATTTATAATACAGTAAATGAATTGTGAATAAATGTGCTGCTTTTCACTGACTGTAAAGGGAATGTAGACATTCAGTTCAAATTTAAATTTCTTTATAGTGAACAATGAATTTTAGTTGAAATTAATCAGAAGTTGCACTACATGATTTTAAAACTTGTCTTTTTTTAGATGGATAGTCAATTTGGAAGAAGACAAAGAATAACCACACCCTGGGGAACAGTTCATATTTAATCCACAGTGTAGTCTGTGTTGAATTTTGACTCAGCAGTGGCAAGAGTGCTTATAGATACTTAGTTCCCACAGCACGTCAGAAAGCTACACACCGTACTTTGTGCTCCAGAGTTACTGATATTCACAATGAAAGGATGATTATAAGCCTTTAGGAGTTACATCAACAGGCCTGAGGATGTGGATAGCTGGACTTGATTTCATCTCTTCTGTTACAAGTGTACCCTAGAAAATTTTCAGCCTTTCACATAATTTAAATACAAGAACAAGTAAAACAATCAAAAGACTTTTTTAACTTAGAAAGAAACATTTCATACATCAACACTAATCTCAGGACTTGTACTGTTCATGTCATGCACAGCACATCAACAAGAAGATTTATCTTCCAAAATTAAAAGGTTGTCTGTTAATTAGTAGCAGCTGAGCTGGGTGGCTACCTCTCATTTAATTTAGCCAAGGGCTGTTGGTTCCTAATAAGAAGGTTGTTTCTTGTTGCTCTTAACAAAATTGATCAGTGATTGAGGAATTGAACGAATTTTAAATACAAAAGTTATATAAAATTCAGAAGTGCCTTAACCATGCAATTCTGGATCTGAAAGGGCAACAGGATGTAATTCATCTAGAGAAGCATTGCTATTTTTTCACGTTTTTTGTCACAAGTGTACAATGTGCACTTTCCATTGTTTCATCTATGACAACCATGTTCACATCCTTTATGTCATTCTTAAATGCCCAAGCTATTGATATACTAATTCAGTCATCAGAAAAGTTGAGAATTTCTTTATATCTGAGTGAGCTGTGTTTAAAAAACATAATGTTAAGTGGATATGATCAAATCCTCTGTGAATGGACTGCAGGTTTCTTTAACATTTTTAAAATACCAGTCTCCATGTTAAGCTGCAGGACATGGAGTATCAAGGACCTAGTCTTAAGATCTACATGAATGCTGCATCTTTCAAGATAAAAATTGGTGACAACAATTATTTTATTACGAGGGAAACGGTGGTAATAAAAATGTCATAAACTGTGACAACTTTTATGCAGTTGACCAAATATTAAAACTTCTCTAATTCAAATAAAACAGTGATTTTAGAAAATTATTTCAGAGATTGTTTCTAATGATGTTCCCTTCTTCACATCAGGGTACAAAATTTATCTCAGTGACTTGGACCTACATGAAAAAATAAAATGAAAAGAGCTTTAGTAATTTAGGACTTGACATAATGGTGGATAGAGTTGGCTTAAATACTTTGCTCTGCTTGATAGCTGTTTTGTGAGAACTTAGCCAAATCATTTAAACACAGATCATCAAAGAAAAGGATTTAGCTGGATAAACTCTAATGTCTGAATGCTATATGAAGTTTCATTTTTAATCTCTCTTACCTGATTTACTTGTCTGTTAAATGGTTATGGAAGCACTTCCTCACCTCACAAAAGTTTCACTGGAACATACTGTGAAGCTCCTTGTTGTTGAAGAGAGTAAACAGGTACTGTGGATTGATAATGGAATGCAAGAGTTGTAACCAGGCAATTGATAGATGTTTTCTGGCCTAAGAGAGAACTTCTGTGTTCCTAAGGCAGAAATTGCCAATCTATCTAAGGCCAGTAGGCAGTGATCCATTTAAAAAAAAAAATCCCTTTACAACTAGCAACGTCCTGGGAAGTCTTAAGAGAGGAGAACTTGGGCTAAATACCTCATCAGTGGCCTTTCCAAGGAAGCTGGGATATCTTGATAAAACCTTTTACTGCTTCAGCTTGCTCAACATACAAATGGGACTTCCAAGCCTGTCAATCTGCTGTCTTTCTGAAAACTAAAATATCATAAAAAGAAGCAGGTGTTGCTGAGCAAGAGAAATAAAAGAAATTGAATGGTGAGGTTTGTTACACCAGTTAAAACCCCACAAACTTCATTCACAGTAAAAGGGAATGAAGAAAATAAGCCAGATACCAGAATAAAGCATTAATTGTAAAGTGGAATGAGAACACTAAATACAGAAGATGATAATAGTTTTTAGCTTTAAAAAATAGAAAATGAATAGGAATAAATGTGTAATMAGCACAGAGGTAAAAAGAGAATCAGACTCCGTAGAAGTATGATCATCAAGTTTTTAGGAACTTAATAAGGCATAATAATACTTGGCATTATACAGTGGGTATAGAAAAGTCCTTGCTTTAAGTGCTCTAAAGCTCTGAGCCTGCCAGAAGTTATCTCCTGTGTTGTTGGGGTTTTTTAATTTTTTTTTGTGGTAGTAGTTACAGACTTACATGGACCTAATTAGAAATTGTAGTTGTTTTTTTTTAATTTTAGGGGATTAATTTCCTTTAAAATGTCATAGATCCTGTTACACCTGGGAATGAACACTGAAGAGCAAAAATGCTGTTCTGAGTTTAGTGAAGCAAACTAATCTCTTATTTAGGTATATAGTTGCTGTTTTAAACATTAGTTCATGGTCTGCTAAATTCTGTAGTGTTTCTACTTTGGAAAAAAAAACTGTAAAGGAGATTTCAAGACTTTCTGACATTGATTAATTCCATTCTGAATACAATTAATCAGGATATATCATCCACTTTTATTTCCAAAGCAGAGAGAGAAAAAGCAATAGGATACAGCGTGTCCATATAAAAGCAAGAGAAAGAGTTAAACTTCCAAGGGAGGGATTGTGAGTAATGGGGGCCAAATTTAGTGCAGTATATGTTGTGTGTATGAACATCAAAGGGACATTTTTAAAAGGAAGGCTGGCCAAATGAGAAAACTTGTCTATTGAAATATATATTACCAAAATACAGCTGAAAGAAAAGAATCAATCATATATTGTGATCTAGCCCTAAACTATTCCTTAGGGAAGGGATATGGGTAATGAAGATGGACATGTGGAACTAAACCTTCAGGAAAGCATAGAAAATGTAATAGATTTGTACTGCTGACCTCATCATCAGAGCAAATGGAGAATAGTGTGTTGTGAGACATTTAAAAGAGTTAAAACTAATAGAGCAGTAATAATGAATTATTTCAGAGGTACACACAAAACCAGATCAAATATCACAATAAATGTCAGGAGAAGTAGTTTCCTAATGATTTTAAACAATTAAATCTTAGAAAAATTATTTTTAATGTGTAGAAGTTAAGAAATTCCCCTCAGCCTATTCTCTTGCAATTCACAGAAAATAATGGAAAAAGAAACAGCTGAGACGAAGGCTTTCACAAATACTAACCACAACAGATTTAGAAAAAAAACCCTGGGGGAACAAAAAAAAGATAACAGAATGTAATCAAATGTCATTCATCTTCATAAGATATGATTAAAATGCCACCCTTAACAAATATACTCTATAAAAATCAGACCACAAAACTCTTTAACCCTGTAAATGAACAGGTAATGGAACAACCCTTAGTATCCCACTAAGGGAAAAGTGATTTTGAGAAGTACATATGCTTTGGTTTCAAATGTGTCTATTAGCAAAATAATATAAATCACTGGCCACATACATTCCAGAAAAATGAGCAGAGACCAACCCCTCAATGTGATAATGCTTAATTTTAAGAAGAGCATCTGCCTAAACTAGAAAATCATGTTAAACAAAAATTAGAAGGAACAGCTAGGATGGTATATGTTTGCACATTACATGTAGACTGTTGTGCCATAATAATATGATATCAGTATTTTAAAAGAGATTGAGAGTCAATACAAACAATAGTAAAGAACAGGAATTTCTTAGAAAGAAAATGAAGGAAGAAAAAAATCCCCAATTCCCCCCACAGTTAAATGGTGGGGTAAATAGTAGAAAATAGGAAAATAAAAAACATAGCAGATTAAATTAAATAAAAACAGTGGCAAGGCAGTCAAAAGAGATTTGTAGAAAATATTGAATGCCTAAAACTAATTTAAAAAAATTAAAAATATCAAACACATTGGGATAAGAGGAAGACAGAGAGTCTTTAGGGCAAAAAAGATCAATATATATAAAGTGCACTTTGAAAAGATGAATCCCTGCAAAAAACCTAATTTTTGCACCTATGTTCAGTGGATAGGAGAGCAAAACCAGCATATGATGGACCTTGTTTTCATGCAAAGTGAATTTGGAGATTTGTCTAACCTGCAAATGTCAGTAAAGCCATTATACAACAAATGAAAACAATAAATAATTACAGCTAGAAAGATCTAAAGATGTGTAATGAAACAACAGTATGAACTAGATGAGTTATAGATTATGATATGTAAACTCTTGCATAAACTTAACTCAGTATCAGTGATTCAGAAGCTGACAGTCATGATACAAATTTCCAAAATTGTTTCCTGGGAGAATGAAAACTACTGTAGACAGGGTAATCTGTATCAAACCAATTAGCTAGAACAGTGTTAAGGGGCACACGGATAAAGGAAAAGAGTTAATACAAGTTTTGTAATGGGAAGTCATCTGTTATGAATCTATGGACTTTGAATGAATAAATGAATAAACTTAATTAAGGGGCATGCAGATTACATACCCAGTTTTCTTCAAGGCAACACGATTACCACAGTCTCTTCATAAAGATGTTACGAGAAAAGAAAAATGGTAGCTCCATAAATAATATTTACAAGACTGGAAAGAAACTCTGGGAATATGCAGCCCTTACTGTGAAGGGAAGGCACTTTTGCATTTTATGGGGATCTTTGATATGTTCACAATATTCGCAATATTAGGTGCTGATAAACAGTTATTATGGTTGTCAAGTGGTTTAGAAACACAGAAGCTGACAGTGAAGAACTGGAGAAAGATCTACCGATGCTGAGTGACTGAGTGATATAGTATCAAATAAATGAGTCTGAAAATGAGGCTTTGGGAAACAACCTATTTACATAGAGATAAGCTTTGAACTGAACATTCATTTCCAAGTACTACAATAAGGATCAGGATTCTAGTTTTATAGCATTAAAATGTTAGCTCAATACTCAGTAATTAAAAACATATCACAAATTATTAAGGCAAAAAATCAAAGAAGAAAATGAAAATATAATGCACAGAATATATGCATTAGTGGTGCACATCCTGTTGTGTCCTTCATTAAAAAAAAACGTACAGACAAGATTATTAAGGCAATCAAAAGTATGGTATGAACCTTTAAGATTCAAGAAAAACCTTAAGACCCAAGAAAAGAGAAGATGGATTTGGTGTGGTGCAGAATCGTGAGTGGCATGTGGAAGGTGAATAGGGAACAACAGTTCTTATCTCATCCTGAACAAACAAAAGAAGTAATTGGTTTGCACACTATGTATTCAAGATGAGATGCTTGTCAGAGGATAATCTGGATGGTAAAAACTAGCTGAGGTTCAAAGAACAGAAAAACACAAAGTTGTGTGTTGTAAAAGTTGAATTCAGGTTTGAGCAGCTCTTGAGCTGTTAAGTGCTCGAGACTGATTCCTTTCATTGGCCTTGTCTGTTGGCCACAGAACACTAGGTTAAAGTGGCCTTTGCTTTTTCTTCTATGAATTTTCTTATCCTCTTTTATGTCCTGCAGATGATTGATACATTTTTGTCGTGGCGTGGCTTCATCCAGCTAGATGGTCAGTGGCCGCAACCTTCCTAGAAGCCTCACGCTTGTCCGGCGGTGCCTCGGTGCAGTGTGTGACAGCCGGTGAGAAGGGCACAGTGCCGTGCCTTCCACCCGCTAATCCCACCAGCGCAGGGGGTTAAGCAGACAGTTGCACAGCCGACGCCTTAAGACGGGAATAAAGAGTCAGAGGTGGACTCTCCTTATGTTTCACAGAAGGTGTTTATTCTTGAAGGGTCAGAGAAGGAGAGCCTCAAGTACAGGGTGACACAGGATTATATACCAAACCGAACAGGGGTGGAGAGAACACTGAGGGCCAATCACATTAGGGTCAGGAAGAGGAGAAAAGGCAGGGTAGCAGTACACAAACCRATAAGGGTAGGCGAGGGGAGGAGTAGGGGAATAAAGCCAATGGGGCGTCGAGTGAGGGAGAACATTCTGGAACATAACCATATACAGAACATAGATTGACAAGGATAAACCAAATGAATGGGGGAGTGTCGCACTTGGACACGAAAAAACCATGCGGACTCAGCTCTGTCAAGACAGGAAGCGAGAAGGGGCCAGATGACTCCGAGCTTGTTTATTTATATGTTCTTAGAAACCACCGTGGATTGGAGGGTGAGGTTACCACCTCTCAATCACACTGGTCAAAGGAAAAATCTATTAAATGTCTCTGCCTAGGAGAATGGAATGCAAACAGTAAAAGACGGTTAGCAAAACATGGCTATGTTTACAGAAAGTGCATGAGAACTCTACAAAAAACTCAGGGCGACAGGGGAGCATACCACTCCAAGGCCTGGGTGGGAGAGACCTTCTTCCTTACCACAATCCAGGGGGAGATTCTGGACCTTGGAGCCTTTACTTAATACAACACCTGTGTCGCTCTCGGACACGAAATAAACACGCGAGACACAGCTGTCAGGGTTCACCAGCCGGGGCAGAAGCCAAGGAAGCCAAGGGGAAAAGAAAGAGGAGCGGCTTCTGCCCTTGGTCTTTATTTATGTTTTCAGAAACTACCGTGGATTGGAGGATGGGAATACCACCTTCTGCTGTCCACTGGTCAACGGAATTGTCTATCATATAGGTTAGGAATTCAAAAACAATCAGGGCCGGTTAGAATAACAAGTGTTATGTTTATACAAAAGTGTGTGAGAAACTATTTGCCGAACTAAAAACACTGCACAACTGAAGAACTGCAAAATGCAGGGCTACACACCTGGGCTCCCTGGCCCCACTGGCTCCTCGGTCACTTGCGTGGCTGGCCCATCCTCCGCAGCATCCCCAGCTGCAGGCCAAGTCACCACCATACATTATCCTGGATTCTCTGACTCAGGTCCACAGAACTCTTTCCTGACCTCTAAGATTGAAACTGTAGTATCTCAATGGTTGCACTTTACTGGGTAAAGGGGAGTAGAAGACATTATCTCTATAAAATGGCATCATGTAATGCAGTGGGTTTTGTTCTAAGTGTTCCAATATCAGACATTAAGTACAGTGGTGGTTACAGATTTACCTTGGAAAATGAGTCATTGTCATTTCAGTAATGTGATGAAATTGCTGTTTGTTTGGATGACTTGCTCACGACACAGAAGCAGAACTTGGCCTTCATGAGACTGTATCTGTGCCATGTGCTGTACACAGCAGACCTACTGACAGGCACGTGATTTATTCATGCTCATTCTTCTCAATTGATATTTCTCAACTTGACCTGGAGATTAAGACTGAAATCAGGAGAATCTTAAATGAGGGGCACTTCCAAGAATAGATTTGAAGCATAGCTGGAGATGGTCCATATAGCCAAGAAATAAATTGAATTATCCAGGTCACACATCTGTAGAGAAATTCTTTACTATAAATAGCTTTGTTTAGTCTTAAAATATAGTTAATTAAAACCTATTCAATAAAGAGTTATCTGATAGTAGCTGTTTCCTAGAGTTTTGGAATTCAGCTATGACAATTTTCTTTAAGTTGCTTAAAAAAACAGAAGAAAATAAGAGTCTTTTCTTCATCAGTTGATTTGAAAATGTACAGTGAAGAAAAGGACAAATATTATGTGCATGGATCTGGAGTACTGGTTAAATGTATTGTAATACATCAGCATGGCAGAAGGATACTGCTGAAAATGGGTTCTGTGAACATCAAGAAATAGCTCAATATCATAGAAATAGCCTATTCTCATAGTATTGTGTTTGCATTTTTAGACTGGGAAAAATAGTTGCAATTGTTCCTTCCTGCCGATGGAATTAAATTGTTGCAATTATTTATCTTTAAAAAATGACATTACTTCTTTATCTAGAACAATTCCCTATTTAGATGATTTTCCTAGAGATCTTCCTTTACATATTTAATGTTTTGTAAAAATAGTATTTGAATTATATTTTTAAACCAAATTTTTATTCAAAACAATTACAGCATTTCAGAAAACAACACATTTTCAGAGCTATATTTTGTTCCAGGTGCAAAGCATACATTTCAGTGGACTGTTGAAAGATTCTGTGGTAATATGTGGATTTCCATACTTAACATTTAAAAACAAATTACGTCGAATAAACACCGAGTCAATATCTCATCGACACGACAAAACGGTGATTCTAATCATAAATTACAGTCTTGCAGGGTAACACAGAAAAGGTTAATCTTAAAAAAGAAAAGTAATTAGGAATTCATGTTTAACTCTAAGTGCTGGTTTCTTGCCCAATTAAGATTCATCTGCTCATAGTCTTTTCTGTGCATATCAAACATGATGTTTGAACAAAAAAAAAGCCAAAATCTTCATGCAGGGAGGAAATAACATTCTCATTAATGAGAATTGTGCATAATTCCTACTATTCTGGCACAAAAGAAAATGGTAATCTAATGAGCTATCTTTTTGTTGTAAGCTGTCCTGAAGATTAATCTATGTTAACTACTTGTTTAGTGTTATAGTTAATATTTAGCTACCCTGTAGCCCTATATCATCTATCACTTTATTGAACTGAATCAATTCTTTTTTTAGCTTATAAGAGTTTGTTTATGAGTACTTAAGGCTGCTTGGGAAAAAAGAAATCGGAAAGGTTACAGAGTTCTGATTCTGTTAGAGTTTATTCTGCATGCAAACCACAAATCGTTCTTTATAAGTTTCCATGTTTATCAATTTCTACTACAAAAAAGAAACTTTTATTGCCATTTTCTTCAACATAAGTGGCAGCCACATAACTTTATATCCTGTTGACTCGTAAGTGTTTTCATAYATTCTTAAGTGGAAATGAGACTTAGTGAATTAGCATAACCTATTGTGCACTACAAATATTTTCTGAAAACTGTAAAGATTGACTTCTAATTGCTTTTAGTTAGGCAGAGAATTTCCCCTACTTTGGCTGTCTAGGGTCTAATAAAGATTTGGAAGCAAAACATTTAATACTGGTCCTTAAAAATTAAATTTTGCTGCTGGTAAGACCCTTGGCTGGAAAAAGGTCCATAAAACTTTGGCTTTTCTGCCTACAACTGTATTTCAGTGTTCGACATCTTGTTGATTTGTGAATTATCATTCATGTTCAAATTGTATCATTTTTTTCCCRGTAAAGTAGAAATAATTGTAGTAAAACGAAAAAGGTAAAAAGATAGATAAATAAATAAATAGAGAAAAATAATGCCAAAGGTTAGTCTTTATTTTCACTAAAATCAGCAAATTAATAGTTACAGTTCCCAGTGTGGTGATATCTCAGTCCCTTGGTACATATGTTGCATTCTGGTTTTCAGCACATGATATTAACTTTAATGCTTTAATACATTTATACAAAGCAGCTGAGTTAAAATTGCTTGGGGGAATATAATTTTAAATATGTCATCTTTTGTGTGCGTAACACCACGGCCATCATTCCCTATTAATGTATTTTTCCCCATTTAATTATGTAAAGAATTGATCGTACTCCTTCTGGTGTGCTGCATACTGCACCATAGAACAATTAACTGGATTTTCAGCTGGTGAGAAAGTTATAACTCAGGTGAAATCTTGAAGCTACAACTGTTTGCAGCAGCTGAGGCTCTGTCCCGCTATGATTAGCATGGAGGGGATACAGCACATCAGCATCAAGACATTGCAAGGTCTCCTTGCAATAGACTTTCCCTGAAATTGGAATGTTAATTCCAGTCTCTTGGGAAAGAACAGCTGCCTGATCTTGAGCTCGGTTACATGGGTGTAAATCAGAAAGGACTCCCTGAATTCAGTGAAGTTATTCAAGTATGAAAAGCGGTGTGATACCCTCATCAGATCTGAAAGATATTGTGTAAGGTGATCTGAAATAAGCTTGTAGTGGAATAAACGTGCCTATAAAGTACCTTTATTTGGTGTATGAGTAAAGAACAATTTTAAACAAGCACTCTTTACATTCTCTTCAGAGACATTCTTGGTGCAGTGAGAGCTGATAAAGTGCATTTTTTTTTTTCTTCTTGACTTATAAATCAGAGGCTGATTAGAGGAACTTTGGAAATGATGTGGAACAAAGACTGCTTTTAATGGTAAATATTTATTGAGCTATTTATTCTTTGATTTAGTACCTTTTTTAAGGTACTATCACCTACTCAATTTTAAAACTAATTATTGCCAACTGAAATAAAATGTATTTCAAGAATTGATATAAAATGTTGCTRTCTGGTTTTCAAGATATTGCAGTACATGGCAATTTTGCAAAGTGGGAAGCAATGGTCCAGAAAGGCACTCTGATTTCTGCTTCTTTATGGCACATGGTGCTGCTTCCCTGGCCTGTACTGTAACTGTAGGTGGTGAGACGGGTTGGCCAATTTTGGGGAAATTTGACTGGCCAAATTTGTCATCAGTGCTGCTGCTCTAGGAAAGGAAGCTATTAATTCACTGTGGTGAAATGAGCAGGTTGTGGAAATGGCTGTCAAGAGAATGAAAGGGGCATTTGGAAACTGAATATCCAGCTATAGCTGTGAACCTGGGCTATTTGACAATTTTATTTGCTGCCTAGCTTCCTGTGGCTGATGACAGAGTTGAAGCCACTTACTTTCATCCATTTCTCTATTTCCAAGAATACAAGAACAAAATCCAGCTGTGGTGAATGCAAGCGTAACACTGGAAATCATTAAAGTGACTGTGCATATGGAAAGGTCCTGGGTTATGTGACCTGCATGAAAGAGCAGATGACACTCACGCCTTTTCCTCCAATTTCTGTGGGGAGCTGCATGAGATGAGGTCAAAGCCCAGCAGAAAGCATTTTTTGTTCTTGTTTAACTGAATCACATGCCTGTAATTTACTCCCACGAGAAACAAACCCAGTCTGAGTTACGGTTACCTTGTTCTGTGGTCTGACATACAACTTCCATTAGACTGATTCAATAAAGATAAAAAAGAAGAAGTTTCCTTAATACCACTATATAGATACTGTACCTTGAGTGTGTAGTGTTTTATCCAAGTCAGATTTTCCCTTCTACTTTAGAAAACATTTTTTGCTTAGTAAATTACTTAATATTTTCTAGAATGAGAAGCTTTATTAAGTGTTCAAGAAGTTGCTAACACTCTGTTCTGTACACTTCTGAAGAACCATAGTATCACACAAGTTCTAATTCAATACAAACTATAAAAGATCCTTTTCAGGTAAGGATAGATCAGAAMTCCATACTGCTGTTAATGAGTAAGAAAACACGAGATTTTAATTTTTTCTTGCATAAAAGCTTTTACCATCTTTAATAAAAGACAGATTGATTCTTCCTCTTTTATAAAATAATTCCTCATTGTTAGTGGGAAGTCTGGCAAACGTTTTTATTGTCCACAATTAAGGACAGGTAAAATATTCTGTGATATCAAAGGTRGTGTTGTTTCATTTTGCTCATACCGGTATCATATTTCCCACCAAAATTGCTTTTTTAGGTTGTGAGCAGTCTACATTTGAATGTACCAGTGTGTGTATAAACTGACAGATTATTTGATTTATAAGGGCATTATGTAAAAATACAGAGATTTGTATTTGGTTTTTTTGCCATTATTTTATGTGTAGYGTAAATTGGGTGGAATCATGTCCAGATCTAAAAATCCCCTTGAAAATGTTGATATTGACAACATCCCATTGATTTCCACTTCGGTGACTCTCTATTGATGAGCTGCATAGATAGTCAGCTACCACGTTTCCTATCTTTAAAAATCACAGAAAGTATTGTAAATATTGGCCCCTACTTTTCTAAGAATGAGCACGTGAGAGCAGAAGTGATACACCCTGGCAGCAGGGTACACCCTGGTTATGCAGCAAGGGCAGCTGAGTCAGGGATTGAAGTCAGCAGTGACCAAGTCTCCATTTCATGATGATCCAAGCATCTGTCATGGCAGGTGAGCACTTTCACTACCAGCASAATCTTTGTTTTATAGGTTCAATGTGTCTTTCATTAATTCATATGCATGTTTCTGCTTCTCACACAGACAGGCTTCATCCATCAGAACTGTTTTCACTTTAGAGACATGTTAAAACTACTGCCTTAAGTATACCAAGGGAAATGTACATGTGGATATGCAAGGAAATCATGGCACTCGTCGTGCCTTTTCCTGATATGTGCTTTGTTTCTGACTTTGGGAATGGTAGCCCGGCAAAGGCAAGACCCACAGCATAGCCTTCACAGAAAGCACCTGGKTTTTTTGGTCACATGAGGGTCTGAAAGTTATCATTTCTATAAAGTTTCTATCTAGGAAAACTGAATTAATTCTAAGATGCTGTCAATAACTTTTCACCTGCTCACAACTTTCCAAGACTATATGAGGGCATTTTATAACCTGGTACTGCATGTTATTTCTAAATGAACAGACTTTGCCGAAGTGACTTCAGTTGGGTGCATTTACTTAAACTGTCAATTTATCAATTAACAATTTATCAATTATCAATTGGAAAGATAAAAGCCAGTTTCTCATTCAAAAGAGTAATAAGACACAGTACCAAAATGTTTAGGAGAATATTTCACTTATCTGAAACCTTTAGTTATAATTTGGCCCCTTACAACTGAGATAAACTGACAGATACAAAAGGGTTTACCTCCAATTTAATAACARGGAGTCAACAACCACTTTGGTTTTTTGAGCAGAGATTGAGCACCTTGCCCATAATCTAGAATTGATTGATGTTTCAGCTCTCTAGCTGGTTTTATGAGTGGGACAAAAATGTTTCATTTAGCAGACAGTTAAAAGACTGTCATTCACCTAAATCTTGCCAGTCCCTATCCGCTGCTCTGTAACCAAGTCATTAGAGGTGGGAATTCTTCTGACCTAACTTCACTCACGTAAAAATAACTGATCCATTTAGTTCAGCCACTTCAACCATGGAGATACTTCCATAGGCATTATGTTCCTCATCTGTGCTTTTGTTTGAAGTTTAAACTCTTTCTTTTTTTCATTTTTCTTTTTTATTCTTCTTTTTTTTTTTTTTTTTTTTTTTCTTCTCCTTAAACTCTAGTTGCTAATCATTACTTTGTGTTAAGGGCTCTGTTATCAAGTTTTATTTGTAGGAATCAAAATTACCAAACAGGATTTCAAAGAGAAATAAAAGTAAGTTTATCATTATTCATGTTGAGAGATTGTGAAGTTAGGAGCTATCTGAGTCAAAAGATGTAATTTTCTAAAAGTGACCTTTTTTCTGTACTCATATGAACACAGTACTAATAAATAAAAACTTTTATTCAAAGAGTACCATGTAACCAAAATCTTGCTACCTCTATAGAGTCTTGAGAGGACAGATGTGAGAAAAGGAAGGATCAGACAGGTTTCATCCGTTGTAAACTACRTGTGAGAATAGTGAAAATAACTTCATTTAGTTCTCTATTCAGAATCCTGTGAGTGAGAACTCGGTAAGAGAGGACATATTTTTTCATATATGGGACTTCTGGCTGCTTTATTATGTGAAGTTYGGGTTAGCAACTCTGTAGGGCTTCACACAAAATGACTGAAATTCTTGTCTGATATTTTTGGGTGACACGAAATTCCTTGTGTCTCCWGTTGTCCTCACAGTGAAAAGCCAGTCAGGGTTGTGAGTTGCCTGTGATACAACRATTATAAGTAGATTATTACCATCCCTATTTCTTATTCTCTCTATACATTTTTTATTTTTTCTTCTTTTCACTGTGTACTGAGTAGGAACAAAGGATGCTTTTTCAGATTGTCACTTCTGTTTAAATTTTCCACTCTTCCTCTCAGCACACCCTCAGTGATTATAAGCACATTGCATCAACTGAACTGAGGTGCAATGGTGTAGCAGAGGTGTACGAATATATTTTGAGTGATAAATGATAGCAAAAATGCCATTACAAACCAGCACTGCTGTTATGCTTACTTTACTACATCTTGAATTTGTTGTTTTTCCTCTTTTTTTTTTATCTAATCACTCTACTCTCCTACTTTGGCAGGAGGAGACATGTTGCATATTAAAAGATGTTGTCTTTCATTTATCTTCTCACCTTTCATGCTGTACATCGTGTAAATTGGTAAGCTGGAAAAAAGATAGGCTTTSTGTTGTATTTGCTGTCCTTGAGCAGTCAGTCATGATTTCTGCTGTCAAAATTTGCACTGATGTTTACACCAGCAAATTGACGGTGCAGTATCATTAGATTAATTGGATGACAGTTCATACTTGTTTAAGACATTAGAAATCCAGGTACAATTTTCTGTTTTATTTAGTTTTGGTTTTTGTTTGAATGAAATTATCTAATTTACATCTATCTCCATTCATTTTCYTTCTGCTCTTTCATGACTATCTCCTCTCCTTGTATTCATTACTAACTTCATATCCCTGTTTTGTCTATATATTTTGTCTTTTCATATCCATCTTTTCATGACAACATTTCAACGGTTTTAGCCCACTTTTTTAACTTCCTTGAAGTTAATGTGTATGTCCAGTTTCAACTGAATTTTGTACAATTTATATGTTGCACCTTTTAGATAGTTATTAATCCAGAASGCCAGTTGTTGTATGTGACTCTTTACTGCCCAGAATACCATACTTACCAAATCTCAAACAATGGTCCATGCAAACGTCGTGAGGCCTATACAAACTAATTATGAAGAAAATTCATTTTATGAATAAAGGAACCAGTCATAGGATTGTTCTCAATTTCTGATCGACAGCCTGCTGGATATTACTGTTATCATGTGAAATTGTCTATTTTTACCTGGCTTCAGACCTCTGATTACTGTTAATTGTACCTTCCTAGACTTTACAAAACAGCTGTGCATTCGTGGCACACATTGTATTTGTGGAAGTCTCTTAGTCAAAGTCTAAATGTTTAGGCCCTTGATCTGAATTTTGATTTCTTAAGCAAGRTTGTTGATATCCTCTGAGATCATCCTCAGCTAACAGTAAGTGACAAAGTTCAACCTCCAAAAGTATTTGCAAGTTATTTTTTCACAAAAATGTTGTACTATTCCAGATCAAGAACTTGAGAGACCATGGCCTTCTAGTCAGTTGAAAAGACGGCTTGGAGGGTAATTGTCCATATTTTCCAAAATTATCTAATATTCTTTTGTCTCAGCTGAAGGCTCTCTCTACTTCTCTAAAAAGGAAATATGTTTCCGTTTCCATGGCTTACCATATTCTAAATGTTGTTAATAGGTCTTGCATATTATTTGTATGACATAGCAAGGAGAATATGAAAAATGTTCGGGGAACACTGAATATTGTTATAGCTACCAAGGTAAAACATCTTGAAGTCTTCATGGATCTCTTCTGCCTTTTAGCCCCTCTTCTGAAAAATGAGAGGCTTGAAAGMACATTTCACATCCCCTTGAGAGCCATCCATTTCTGTTAATCTAAGATTTTGCTAAAAATTTAGTTCGTAGTGTTACAGAGATGAAAGAGTAATATTTTTTTTCTGGTAGTAGCTTTTGCCCAGAGGCTAAATAGATCCTGTGTGAATTTCAAACTGTTCCTCAGATCTGTAAGTTGAATTATTTTTAAAATCTTGTTTTTCTTTCTTTTTCTTTTTTCTTTCTTTTGAAATATTCTGCATCATAGGCAGAGTTATTAAGTCGATCTTTTATTAAGGGTGACTGACATTTTCTATTATAACACCTTGTTTTCAAAGGCCTGTAATTTTGACAAAGCACAACCACRGGGGTAAAAATTTACTTACCAAACAAGTGCAAAAGGTTGATTTCCTGCTTGCTTGCTTGCTTGCTTCAACAAAATCAATTCTTCCATTTCCTAACAATAGGACATAGAGAAATATTGGTTTCATATATTATAAAAATTACTGAAAACATTTTTAAAGAAGGTCTAGCACCTTCCTTTGGAAAAAAAACCCCTGAAATTTAGAGGGGTTGGTTTTCTGCAGGGAAAAAAGTGATTTATCATCCTTATAAATATCCTCTTAGTGGGTGAACTCTAAAAAACTTGGTGGAAAATTGGGAAATTGCTTCTTTATTGTGGTCAGCAAAAACGTTTTTGTTTATTTTTAAATTTTGGCTAAATTTGCAGCTCACCTAAATTGGAAATCCACCTAAACTGAACAACCCAGAGCGAGGAAAGTGTTGAAGCAATACATTGTGAGTTGGATGAGGACTCAGAAAACGTAAGTATCTAATAAAGAATCAGCTTTCTAGGAGAAAAAATATATTTACACTTCTTCCTGCCCTCCACCCCCTTGGCACTCCCCCCCTCACTTGCTCGCTTCCTTTCAGTGAAAGAGGAATTTTGCTGTTTGGAGACTCAGAGTTTCTCAGAGAAATGTAAAAAAAATATCATCTACCTTCTGCTTCAGCTAATTTTTTTGGGCAAAAGATCCGTGCAGTTACCCTGCTCAGTGAATACCATCCACCTTTTGCAGTTGGTTCCTGTATTGCTCCCACCTACCTTGCCAGGAGTCCCAGAGCTCCCTTTTCTTCCACTGACCACAAATCAGAAAAGGAATCCAGCTCCAGGTTCTTGAAATCTGTTTGTTTTTCTGTGCTCCACTGGGGCTGGTTATGGAGAGAAAAGGAAGACAGAGCAGTGAAATGAAGGTTTGTGGTGAGCTTTGTCTCTGTCCCATGAATCTATGCTGATCTAGAACTGAATAGAGAAGGAGCAATGATGGGGATTATTGCAGTTCACTGGCAGTAGGAGAACTTCACCCTGAGATGGGAGTCCTAATCAGGCAGCTACATCTACAGTTTTAAAATATCCACTGAGAACATAGGCTCAAACATTCTTTATAGTGGTCCTAGCTGATCAATTATTCRCTCCATCCCTGGCATGGGCTTTGACAAGCTAGCAATGACTCCCTGGAAATTCCCAGGGAATTACCATTGGCCACAGTACTTCCCTGTGTGCTGTGATAGTGACCAAGGCAGTTTAGTTATGTGGACGCATGATGCATTATTATTTTGCCTAAGGACTAGAAAATGTTCCAAAGGCAATATTATTTTCTGGTATACATGTAGATTTTACATTGCACTTACTCAATGTCCTGACAGAGAGAGATTGGAAATGTTTAATTTTAAAAAAGATTTAAATGTGACATAAGATTATGGCTTCCTACAATCTGAGAATACACATACCTGGTGTGTGTGCCAGAATCTCAAGTCTAAGGGTAGGGTGGGCCACCAAACACTGACAAAGATGAGCACAGCCTGGGCCATCATAGTAGAAAATGCCATATTCAGTGACAAAGCCAATTAGAAAATTGCTACTCTCCTTTTCTGTGCCACTTGTTTGCCCTTATTCTCCATTTTAGTGTTGCCTCCACTATACCTATAGAGCTGTCTGCAAATTCATGTTGTAAACTGTTCCATTGAGCCGGTCTGGGTCAAATGTGAGAGAATTTAGTTTAAGGGATWATTTTCAAGAGAGATCCTTCTTTGCCACTCAGTTTTGGACAGATAGTACTCAGCCCTGACTTTCATTTGGATTCAACTTCCCTATGCTTTGATTTAAACGCGGTATTCCTTTGCATGCAGCAGGACTACAGGTTACCAAGGAACACCACAGCAGAGTGCCTCCATCTCCATGGGAGATACGATTTGTGATGTCCTTGGGTATCTGAATGGTGAATATTAAGTGTTAAGAGGTGTTATTGAGAAATTTATGTCAATGTTTTCTTTTTCTAAAGAAAGGGTGAATTAAGACATTAAATAAAAGATAAAAACCACTTGAAGATCAGCAGAGATTCAGTTTTTTAATTAGTAGATGGGTATTTTTTCCACAATTATGATATGTTTTCTTCTCTCTTTAAAGTTAGGCTAAACTGACATGGAATTCAAGAAGTACAGAGATACAGACAGGGCACTTAGAGGTATTTAAGAAATTCTGCATCTTTGAAAAATAATTAAATATATGATATACTTGCATTGCACACTTACTGCATAACATTTATGGGGCACTTTACAGCTCTTTCATGTGCAAATATGATAAAATATATTRTAGAGAAAGAACATGGACTTGGGTCTTATCACAAACTAACAGAACAAGAAAGTAGCAATCATAAATATTGAAGTCAAGTGTTACTCTTCTAGCTACCTGAAAGGTAGCTAACAAATGGTATATTAACCAGCCACCAGTGGAATATCTCAGGTTTTTTGCAGGTGGGGGAAAATCAACCACCCCCCTTTTAACATTTCCTAAACACATTTCTGTAGCACTTTGTTCTAATCAAGGAAATTCTCCACATTTTGCTGGGCAAGAAATTTTTATGACAGCAGGAGAGGATCATCATGCTCCTAGGAAGACATCAGCACAGCCTGGTGTGAACAGCAGGGGGCTGGAAATTCTTATTTATTCAACTCTGTCCATTTAGTGCTTTTGAGTAAAGGGTGACTTTTTGTAAAAGCTTGTGTCACAGCCCCACCAAGCTCTTTGCTGAGTGTCAACTCATCTACAGAGCCAGAAGAGAAGAATGCAAATATAATAATAATAAGTATAAAAGCTCTTCGAAATAAAACATGGAATAGCTGTGCTATGTAGGCACAGATAACTGAAGATGTAGTTCTCTACTTTCTTCTGTTGCATTAACTATACTCTGTTTGCTATGAACTGACACAGGACTGTAGCTTGCTGTTTCTTAAATAGATGTCACAGTCTGAGAAACACAAAATATTTTGGCATTAGAATCATTTGGGTTTGTGACCCAAAAGTTACCCTGTGACAGTTTTGCCAGCACTACATTTCAGCATTACATTGTTTTTCTCTCTACATGGATGCATGATACGTAATGATGCCATTTCAGCTTTTATATCCTTTAAAAATGTATTATTAAAAAACATTATTATACAAATGGCTGGAACATAAGGCAGTATAACATGACGCTTTTCTTAGCTGTAATGTGGTCTTAGTGCAATTAACCTCCTCACACACCATTCTGATATATCATTCTAGTTGTTTACTAATCAAGAATTTCTAAAAATAAAAAACCCAACCAGATCTCAAAATATATTTGTTGGATGAACCACATTATTCATGAGCTTTATCCTGTCTACTTCATACAAGGAAGTTTAGGTAAATAGTTGTCTAATGCTATGTTTAGAATAGTGTTTTGGTGAAGACTTTTATATAGCAGTAAGTAAATGTGAAATTATCTCCTGGCATTCACCAGATATGTGCTCTGGCAGCAATCAGCTCTTCTGACATAATGTTTGTGATGACACAGAACTCAGACATGTGGCGGTATCAGACAACACTACACTGAACTTCAACATTTACTCAATTGAAGAGAGAGACCATAAGCTATGAATAAAATATTACACTTTTAAATTTTTTTTATTCTGTAGTTTTGTACCTTTCAAAGAATTTTCTCTTGTATGAGTGTTGTTTCTCTTAGACTTCCTGCTGGAACTGGTAGACCTCATAAGGTTATTCCTTGGCAAGCACCCTTGAACACAGCTGGTCAAGAGTGCTGCCCCCACAGCGGCYTCAGCTCTAGAGAGTGAGTGGCCTTAACCTGGCTTGCTCACTCCTCTCAGGTATGTCTCTGTTGGGCAGAGGTTCCTCTTTTCAGGGAGCGTTCACCAGTGCTATTCTGCAAGAAACAATTCTTGGCAACTGCGCTGAAAGCGGGTGTCTAAAAACTCCAGAAGAGATTCTGTGGTTTTTATGCTCCACTGCCAAATGCCTGGCCTGGTGTTACCATACAGGAAATGTGAATCCCCAGTGGTGTAAGAGTCCACATAAGAGAACTGTAAACCCCATTGGCAGAAAAGGGGAGGGAAATGCTCATCAGACTGCTGGCTTCATTGTTGTCTCTGAGTGCTTGCTTAAGAGAAGGTCATCAAGACTAGAAAACTGATGAGGTCTGAAGATGTATTATTAATATGAGATTTTTTCAGATCAAAATTAAGGTGGTGCTTCTTGCCATCGCATTTCAATTGATGTTTTAAAAACCTGAGATTTTAAGTTTTCTTGTTATAACATGGAACATACTAAGGACATGTTAATTTTCATACACCGTAATTTTGATACACATTTCCCTCAATGGATTTTATAGTATTGCAAAATTCAGTGTAAAACAATGACAGACAGTTAACTTTCTCTCTCCACCCAGATGTGCGAAACTTTTTATTTCTCATTATAGATCCCATTCAGTGTAGAGTCACATGATCACAACCCAACCTGTTGAAACAGTCATATGGTATTACTGTGATACTTATGTTCTGCTTCAGGCCTGAAGAGGGTATTGCCCTCTTCATTCAATAGTATTGGAATGATACTCAAGGAAAAGAAGTAATTGCTAAACACTATAGAAAAAACCCTCTATTTGTTAATAAATATGTGTATAAAATAAAATAATTCATTAAAACAAATATATATCGTTCAAAGTGTCTTCCTAACCTGATGCACTTCTAGTTAAGAGGTGGCTTCCGTGATTTAGATTTAATTTCACAGAATTGCAGACTGGTTGGGGCTGGCAGGGACCTTTGGTGACTTGTCCACTCCAAATSCCTGTTCAAAGCAGGGTCAGCCAGAACTGGTTGCTCAGGGCTGTGTCAAGTCAATTTTTTAATATCTCCAGGAACAAAGACTCCATGGCTCCTTTGGGCAACCTGTCTCAGTGTTTGATATCTTCAAAGTAAAAACTGTTTGTTTCTTTTTTTTTGTTATATTTAAATAGAGTTTCCTGTATTTCTTCTTGAGCCCATTGCCTCTCGTCCTTTCTCTGGGCACCACTGAGAGGAGTCTGGCTCTGTCTTCTTTTCACCCCTGCTTCAGGTATTTATATACATTAATTAAGTACACCCAGAGTCTCCTCCAAGCTAAAAAGTCCCAAATCTCTCAGTTTTTTCTCAGAAGAGACGTGCTCCAGACCCTCAATCATTTTAGTGGCCCTTCACTGGACTCTCTCCAGTATCTCTCTGTTTCTCCTGTACTGGAAAGCCTGGAACTGGACCCAGCACTCCATATGTAGCATCACCAACGCAGAGCAGAGAGGAAGGATCTTCCTCCTGGACCTGTCGGCAATAATTTTCCTCAGACAGCCCAGGATGCTTTTGGCCTTCTTTGCTTCCAAGGTGCACTGCTGGCTCACAGGCAGCTCTTGGCAGCTTCAAAACGAAAGCCAGTTAATTGTATGGAAGTGCTTGGAATTAAATATCATCTGAATGGGTCGCTTGAACCTGTCTTTCCTTCATCTTTTTTTAGGCAGACATCCCAAATGTGTCCCAAATTAACAATTATTTATAGAAGTTGTAGAGGCTTCACAAGAGAACTTGCAATTTGTCCCAGAGAACGGTGTAGCTTGTTAGTCTGTGATCTGGCATTAGAGCACACTGAATCATGTAAATTAGATATTAGAAAGCCAGGTTCCTAACTTTGAAATAAATTTCTTGACTTGTAGTGCCATAAAAAAAATTAGTGTCTCGTTTTTTTCCTAATTGGAAAAGTCTACTTTTTAAGTATCTTTTTAATGAAGATATATTCTGAAGGTGTGTTTTGATAAATTGTGTCTCTTCGAGAACTAAGGAGTTCAGTGAAATTAAGAATTTGACAGCTACACACATACATATTAAGAAGAAATAGGTGCCATAAATATTTGTTGAGAACTAAATGTCTAGGTCTTTTAGAAATAGGAGTCAAAGATCTACAACGGGAAAATTCGGTATGTTTTGATTACCTAAAAGTGAGTCACTTTGTGGAAATACTCTAAAACTGAACAAATGAAAAATGACCTGTGAAAAATAAAGATTATGTAGAAGACTTCCACATTTATTTGATCATTTTTAAATGATTTAATGTTTCTGGTTGTGATTCCTTCCCTTTTGTTTGAACTAAACTGTGTTTGTGTTGATTCTGAGAGGAAACTGAGGTGTTCAAGCACAGACAGCTGTGTTTTGGTGATTTATTTCATACTGCTTCTTGGATTTGAAACAATAATGAACTCCTTCCAATTCCATTGTGAGCTTAGGCCAGGGCTTTGTGTTCTGCACCCCACTCATCACACATAATGATATGGGGCAATTATATGGTATAGCTTGCTGCCCATAAGGAACAAAAGGGACAATATTCACATTTTATTTTTGATTCTCAGGCTGCATTTAAATTGTATACAAAGAAATGTCCTCCTGGTCTGATTCTTAATGAGCATAATAGCTTCTGGAATTCATGCCAGAATACTTAAAGGTGGTAAATTTGATTACATTATAAGTATCTCCCTAGAATGTTTTTGCCCCTGCTACTTAAATGTGTTCACAGAAAATAATGCTTGTGGTTAGTGTTTTGGGGTACTCCTGAGTTGTGTTCCATCATTATCTTTCAGTGATGCAAGTGCATAGCATGTAAAACCCAGAGAGGTTAGGGGATGTGGTGTTAAAAATTCAAATTAATAAGTCAAGGTACATGATCTACAGTTTATGAAGATTCCCTCCCACTCTATTACTGTTTGGTAATACTGTAGGTCTTCAAGAATATGAGGGAATGAAGGCATTTTCAATCTTCACATTGCTAATGCAGGCACCCTTGGAAGGTGCCCTTCATAAGCGAGGCTCACGATAAGACTGCTCTATGAATGCTTATCTTGCCCTTCTCTGAATTTGCCTGTAGGGAAACCTTGTTCTGTCCACTATGTACAGAGGTTAGGGATTCCAGGAATCCCGCACTTAATGCTTACAGGCACTTCTGTCCCTGTTAGCCGTGTTGACCTGGTAGTGCCCAGAGATCTGCATGTAACAAGGTTCCCAGATGCCATATCTCAGCTTTTGACAGCTGAATATGCAAGGAAGACCTCAATTTGTCTGATGCCTTTAGAGACTCCCAACTTTTGTCATGCCCGTGAGGCCAAAATCTGTTGCTATGACACTGCACTACAGTTAGCCTTGAAGCCAGCTCAGTAGTTTCATGTCTTGCTACATAAACAGAATTAAACCATTCTTTCTGAAAAATGCTTTTCCGTTCAGCTTAAACCGGACATTGTTTCTCTCCTGTGGAGAGTTTTTCTTTTACTTCCCCATCTTAAAGGAAACCAACCTCTTATGAACATCTCTTAAGAGATTCTGAGCACACAAAATAAACCTTAAATCTATGTTCCTTGAATGCCATTTTCCATCCACATATGTCTGTCTATGATACCACTTGGCATTTTAAAAGGGACAGCAGTCTAAGGCTAAATCCTCGGTGTCCTTCTCCATTGTGTCCTTAGGGATTCTCTACATATATATTAAATAGCATACCAAGCCTACTCCACCAGCCCTGTACAGTCTAAATCCTTCTCCAAATCTTTTGCTCACTTTATCTTTCCAATGACTCCATAGCTAATTCACACAATTTTACTAATTTTAATTTCACTAATCTTAATGTTATCTTTAACCCTAGATATCTGCTCCCTTAGAGGAGATATTGAGTTATCCAAGCAGCAACAGATACTCTTCAACACTCAGGAGCTAGAAGGGACTTCAGTGATTTGGACTTGCATGCCAGCCATTGGCAGGGGAGTGAAGAAGGAAAGAATATGGCTGGAAAGAAAAATGCCCCTAGACTAGAAGTCTAGTGAATTACAAGTCAATTTGTCAAATGCTTTTTTAAAAAACTGGATTTAGAAGAGAGTAGTGGTTTTGAGATGTAAGTYTCAAAACCAGGCCCAGAATTCCTTGACCTTATGTTTCTTAAGACCTAATTTTTCTTTGCATGTGAAGCCTGAGTACAGCCTAGTTCAGGCACAAGCAGAGGGGCAAGTCTTGAAGGGAATTGTCAGGGGAACTGATAAAGACAGTCGTGCCAAGAAAACATCCTTAATAAAGAAATATCTTTTTATGCAGAGGCATTTTTTCAGTCATTCTAAACACAGTTATCATTTGTCACAACGTTTCAAGCTTGTTAAGA
Organism: Amblyornis subalaris; assembly: GCA_018881555.1. Lineage (NCBI taxonomy): Eukaryota > Metazoa > Chordata > Aves > Passeriformes > Ptilonorhynchidae > Amblyornis > Amblyornis subalaris. The sequence goes on from JACAXG010000032.1 coordinate 6,833,064, forward strand.
AAGGAGTAAAATTCACAGCAGTGCCAACACTCCTGTCTGTTTGACTAAGACTGATTTCTATTCCAGGTTCTGAATGGCAATTTCTCGAGCTGTCAGACAAACACAGGTTGTGTGTCAGCTGCATGGAATGTGGTCCTCCATGTTTCTGTACAATGAAGGGATGCATGTTACAGCTGGATGGAACATGAGATGGAATTTGATCAAAACATTTTATATAAAAAGGGACACTACAAAAGACCTACTAAGTCACAAAGCACTTGAAGGAGGTTTCATGGGGACTTGATAGATTAAAAGCTGACAGCACAACTGTCACAGTCTTAGTAGAAATCCAGCTTGATCTCATTAACAACAAAGAGCGAGAGGCACACAGGAACAGTAATGAAGACACCAGAACAGTGATGAAAACAAATTCAGAATACAATGGAAGTATCATTTGTGTGCTCCTTTACGGACAGGCCACAAACAAACCCAGAAGAGGAGAAAAAGCTATTGTAATGTAAAAGATGAATGAGTTAATGAAACTCAGAATTTAGTCTTTTTTTTTGAGGTTTTTTGAAACGGATTTTTGTACTAAATCTATATCTACAAGGGAGTTTGTGTCATAATAAATTGTATCAAAAACATGGGAAATTTCAAGAAGAAAATCCCAAAAGACAAGATGGCGGAATTTAAAATGTTTTCAATTTTTAAGAGATTTTCACTCCTGTCTGTCCAGCTCAGACTCAAAGTGAATGAATTTTTAACTTCTCTGGGTGGTATAGGTGAGATAACTTTTTAATAAGCCAGCTACAAAAAACCCATACAAATATTTGGCAAAAAGAATACCATTTTATATATGCTCATGCATGATGAAAGACTGTAAATCCTAACATGTAAATCCTACTTAATATGAAACCAACTGTCTAAGTGTGTAGGGTTGCTTCGTATTTTYGTTTGATAAATATCCTTTGATGTTTTAGAAATAAAACACTATAGAGTAATTCAGAATTTCATGTTAGAGTTTTTTTGTATACGTTTGTTTGGTTCCCACTTCCTGAAAGCATATTAATGATTATTACATTTTATTTCACTAATCAATCCTTAAATTAAATTTTAAAGGATAAGACAGAAATCAATATCTGCTAGATATTAGTTGAGATAAGCAGCTTTAGAAATGGTGCCTAGTTGTCTCCTTCTGTTGCCTAGAAAAGGAAACTGTAAAATTTTGATCCCAAGTAAAATAACTTCATGTAAAAATTTGAAATTGAAAGCTGGACTAGAGATCAAGGTGGCTCTTACTATTTTTTTTACTGTAAATAGTCCTCCTTTTGTGGCACTTTAAGACATCAAGTGGATTTACACCATTATCTTATAAAAACTATAACATAAGCTTTAAATAATAGAAATAATAGTTTTTATTCTTCTCATAAAAAGGTGTTTCTGATGTTCCTGGTGTGACTCATTAAGCTTCTTAACTGCTCTTTTTCTTTTCCATGAATTTTTAAAAATATGCTTCAGAGCTACACAGCTCCTAATGCAATAAGAGCATTGCCTCTGATCCTGCTCAGTCCTGTCCTACTCTTGCTTTAGTGCTCCCCAGGCGGTGTGTGTTTCATTTGAGTAGAACTTCCTGAATAGGAACTTTTGGGTTCTTGTGTTTTTATTCTAGTTACTGGGTACTTTTATTGTGCAAAGAAAAAAAATTATATCAAAACTATCCAGACAGCTCTTCCTTGTGCAGGTGATGGAGGGGCAGGCTTTTCTAGTCCTATACCTCTTGGCTTCCATGGCTCAATTTGTTTGCCTAGGTAAARGTGTGTAGTGTCACCTGGGATACTTAAGAGTATCTGACACATCCCAATGGGTCYAGTAGCAGTGACAAAAGGCCTAAGAACGACCCGTTGAATGGACAGGAAAAATACAATAAGGCATCTGAAAATGTGGTGGATTCCAACTTTAAGCCAACTRGACAGCACTTAGGTGCCTGAATTCCTAGTATATTAAATGGAACATGATATTTTTCAGCGGTGTTCACAAGATTATTATATTTATTCCTCTAGAATGAATAATTTTTTTTTTTACCACCAATGGACACCAACTTCTGTGGTTCAAAGTGCCAGTCTGTATTGTTTCAGGAGTTACTATTTCACAGCTCCTGGGCTCTGAAATGGACATATACAGACAATGAAGGATGACATGCATGTTTTAATCAAGCCCAGAATTCAAAGGAGGGTGTCTGGGAAGTGTGCACTCAGGGAATGGCCAGGATGTCTGAGAAAAAGGCTGGATGCTCCGAGAATCAGTGGCATTTGTATAATGTCAAGTCTGTACCATTACTCTGTAGCAGAACCAGCCTGATTGCTTGCAAAATTTTAGGTTAAAAACTTCAATATTTACCTCTGTGACCATAGACCACAGTCTCAAAGGAAAGTGCCACTTTATTGCAACATAATACTACTGCTGAATGGAGAGTCCATGAGCATTTCCCATTGGAGCCACATCAGAGATCTGATTGATTAATTTGTTTGTTTTATTCCATCATTCATACATTTTTGTGACCTTCAAGGGAGCCATCTCTCTGGTTCCAAGAAATTTTTTAAGTATACTTTTAATTTTCAAAGAAAAAAGAGAGGGCTGCTCTACAGTCTGCCACAAAATTGTATTATACCATTACAACARGGCTGCATGATGTGTTCCACAGGGCGTGCAGGCACAGATGTCATGTATGCATGCGATGTCCAATTGATCAGTGCTGAAGAATAGGTTAAAAGAAGGTAGTTTAGTATTACCTACTCTATACTCTCTGCAGAGGTTAGCGTCTAAAGCAATCTCCTTCCTTCATCTCCCAAAAGAAAGCTCATTTGAGGCTTACAGCAACACCCATAGTGACTTATTGGGTGTAGCTGTGAATGGATGGTGAGCAGGAGTGAAACAGTTAACAGGTTTGCTTCCTAGACTATGCAAACGAGCAACATCAGCTCCCCATTCAGCTGTTGTGACATTTAAAGCTAGAGCTAGTAAAACACAAGAAAAGAAGATATCTGGAATGAGAACAATGATATAAAGTAGCACAAGATAAGCAAGTATCTGCAAATCTTTACTGAATGTCAAAGCTATTCAGTAGCATCACCTGTAGGGCAAAAATCGAAAAAGGCATGCTCTTTATCTCCATAGCTGTAATTTCCATAATGCTCAGAAGACTTTAGGTCAATTCTAAAAATAAAATGTGCCTGCAGTAGTTAGCCAGGATTTGTGTTTAATTCAATTCACAGCAGTTGCAGAGGTGGAAGACATTGGATGGGTCTGACCTCCCATGGTTAAGAATCAGGACCACTGAAAGTGTTTGGTTGAGCTGGTGACAGCAGTGAGCTAGGGGTCAGATCAATAAAAATCTTTAGTTCAAGTTGTAAAGAAAAGTTTCAAAGTACCTCTCAGCAAGAATTGGCAAATCTTTTGTATGCTGACACCAACAATGCAGACCAACATGTAAGACAATGATCTATTAATCAATCTCCAGTGCTATATTGTCAAGAATTAACAGTGTGTGATAACTACTGTACCATAAATGACCTTGTTTCTAATGCTGCTGGTTAGTTGATGTAATTGCCAGTCCTGTGGTTTATATTCTGAGTTATTTCTGCTGCGCTGCAGAAATGTCATTGTGGGTAGATATGAAAAGGAAACAGAATTTACAGAATGTATGAAGGTTTAGCACTCAGCTGTACAAGTTTCCCTTATTCTGCATTAGCAGTGATACATAAGACTGTGTTGCTGTTATAATTTAAAAAGCTATTTTAAAGTACACTGCTTTTTTTAATTGTCAGTTACTTACTGAATGAAAATGTTAAGCGTCATCAACCTGCTGGTTTGCCTCTTACTGCAACACGGTAGAATTTGCAATGGAAATATAACAGGCAATTGTAAAATGGGAAAATCCTTTATGCTAAAGCAGAACATTGAAAAATGTCCATATCCTTCTTATAGACCTATATTTTTTAAAACTTAGAGTAAGCAGAAAAGATAGATTGTGAAATATTCATAGATTTTCACTGTCCATTTTATTAGACACCAGCTCTGTCCATGTTATTAAAAAGACACCAGATACTGTTATATAGTGACTTTCCACTTCATTTTCCTTTTTAAAATACTACAAGTTATTACATTTTTAATGAATGTATTGCATTTTTCTATTTGCTAATCATGGTAGAATATCAAAATGATTTTTTTATATGAATAAACAAGTTTCCTCCCAGGTTTTGGCATACCTTTTCATGTTCTGTAGATTTCAGGTAAGATTTACCCTCTTGGCATGTGGAAGTGAACCATCTTACTATGAGGGGCATTACTAAGAAAGATTCAACATGGAAATGGTAGATGGAGCCTCTTTTAGGACACCTTAACCTAAAGGTTGAAGTTAAATCAGGGTACCAATAGTTTGTGCCAGATTCCTACTCAGCAACACAAAATTTTGGATGCAGATTTGTTAGACCAAATTTTGCTTCCAGTCTTCATGAGCCTTGCACTCATAATTTTGCAGTTGCAGTTTTGCAGACACAACTTACAGTATGTGTGGGTACAATTTTATGTCCTTCAGGTTTTTGAATGTCTGCCTATTCTTATACATTTACCCATTAGGTGTCATCTATAAGGAAAATTTCACAACTTTAACCTGAGATGTTAATTTCCACGGATTTCAGTAATCCAGAATACGTCACTTCTGGTTAAATTTATAGATCATAATTTTGACTACTTTAGATAAAGTATGGAGTAAACTAAAAAAAAGAAAAAATGAAGATAATCCAAATCAAACTTAGGATGACTGAAATAAATTACAAGAATATTGCTTTTAGGTCAGTCTAACAGTAAAGAGTCTATAAGCACTTAACACTATATTGAATTATTAATATATGACTTCCATATAATCGCTCATAAGCTTGGAGTTGGGCATTCCCTCAAGTGTCTGCAGAATCAAGAAATAAGTGGTCTGAATTCAGCTCATAAATTCAAAGGCAAGGCTAGAGTCCAGACCTTGAAAAGTTAGCTCATCTAGCAATAATAGAAATATATTTGCTTCATGCTTGTTTGTTTTCCTTTCTTATGTATGTGTGTATGAAATTCTCCCTTGTTACTAGTTATTTCAGAGTATGAAGTGTTTTTAATTTGTCAAAATAATAAAAAAATATAAATCAGAAGAGTTGCAGGTGGTGAAGAGGGTTTGGGGAGTGGGAAAAGTCAAGAAAATGACAATCAATATTTCATCATCATATCTCTAGAGGCTTCTAAAGCACAGTTTAAAAAGTATGAGACTTTTTAAGACAGAAAAATGTTGCATATAAAGGACATTAAAAAGTGAGCGTTTGCCAATTTCTATTAAGAGAAAAGCATAACATATATTTCTGCTGAATAGCTTTACGTTTTAATAATTTAATATACCCTCAACAAAAATAGTGGCTTCTTTTTCTATTTTTGTTCCTTTACACAGGCGTGGAGAAGAAACATGAAAAAAAAACATAGTCCCTGAAAGACTCAGTGGACTATGTGATATCAACATGGGACTTGCACTTTCCTTCCCTTAGAAGTCAGATTGTAGAACCGACATATCTACTCGTCCCAAGAAGCCTGGTCTCGTGGAAGGTTTCCCTGCTCATGGCAGGGGGTTTGGAACTAAAAGATCTTTAAGGTCCCTTTCAACCAAAACCGTTCTATGGTTCCATGATTTTTGCCTGTAGGAAAGCTATAGCAAGTGGATGCCTCAAAGTGAAGTGGAGAAGATGAAGGGTAGAGTAAGATGGTCTGTGGTCCACCGGTGCTGCTATGACAGGTTTGTTTCATAYATGGCACATAAGAAAGGGTACATGTGCATTTTGGACAACCTAAGTATGACTTTATATTCAGAGGTGGATGCTGCCAGTGCTGTCTTCTGTGTGGTTGAAGGAATGTGTGGATAATGGAGAAGAACACAATTTTCTTGCATTTAACCAGCTAGCTGCAAATTGCTCCTTCACTAGGGAGATTTGTAGCTGACTAATTGGGGCATCTTCTGGCTACGTCTTTCAAAGTAAATACGGTGCCAGAGTTTTCTGCCTTTTAGGCCAGCTAGCACAGTCTGGCCACATAGATACTAATAAAATATTTTAGACCTTGGGCCAGGGCAATCCCATCCAAACTGCTTACTGGGAATGATATCAATCCTACACTGTTAAATCAGAGCCAGAAATAGTTTCAGAGATTTGGCCTTGACTGAAATTCTAAAAACCTAACGCTGCAGGTAGTTGTATTCCTGTTACTTCAAGTACATCTATGCATTGCCGAGTATTTTTAGTGCACGTGCAACTTTAGGAGGGAATTCCTCTCACTGATTTCGAGAATGAGATTCAGCTGTAGATTACAAAACCTAAATTAATTTGTTGGCATATAAACATCCACATGAATGCTGATTATTTACACTCCAAATATGTACAGAAAAAATCGAGCTCATTGCAGCCTATCCATCTTCTGGTGAAGAGTGATTTGGAGACAGTCATTGACCACAGACTGGGGGCAGTCAGTGCATTTTTTGAATCATAGTGTATGTAAGAAATCTATGCAACTATACTAAATAAGAAAAGAGCCCATGGGATGCTCATGCCTCTCTGGAACAGCAGCTGGAGGCGAAATGGGATACACTGGGGTATTTCAAACTGCMCTAGGTGCTCAAACAATTGGATGGCTACTTTGCTAGTGATGCACAGAGTGGCCTCCCTGGTGCAGAAGGATGTGCATACCTGAAGCTACAAACTGGAGTTCCAGATAAGGGAAGAGGCTGATAAGAGGTAAATCCTGCGAGGTTAAATAGTCCTACTTATCATGCCAATGTCCTCCCTTACATGATGACTCAGCTGTGAAAACCCCTCCGGGGTGCACCGAGGACATTCACACCTAGCCTGAGCTATTCATCCGGGATGATGGACCATAATGGGCCATGCATTTTTTAGGCRTCTGAATCTACCTTGCTCACTTTCAGAAAGCAGGTCATACAATCTATTCCAGATTCTTGTTTGAGGATGGGGTAAATTAGCATCTGGAAACTTGTAATTGTTTCAATAATTAAAGAGGGAACCTGGAATAGTCTTACCATTACTACCTCCTGGGTGACTTCAACTGAAATGATCTGCAAGTAAATAAGATCAAGAATCTGTCCATACATTTGAACCTCACTACTATATTGAATACAAGTATGTGCTTTAATAATCTTGCTGGTAAGAAATGAAATTTGTAATAATTCTGCTTCCATTCTAATATATAAGAAGATAAGTGGTGATATGCAGGAAATGATGAGAAAAGTGGTCCTGGACATTTACAATGGTAAGAATTAATTTCTGACTTTTTTACAATAGGATCAGCTTATACTGTGTAACTTGCAAAGATCTCTGTTATCATCGCAGGAAGATCTGAGCTTCTCTCATCACCATTTACAAAATCATGAAAGGCAGACTTCTGAGTGATATGGGTATGACTGCCTAGCTGATTAAATTCTGTTCTCATTATGCCTTTTGGACAGATTCACTGCTGAATTCAAATCATAGAGGGGCTATTCGGATGTAATACATGTAATACATTCATGGGGAGGGGGGTGTGAGTCTGTTTCGTTTGGCTTCTGAACTGCGTGTAGATGTCAAGACTTTGGCAGTGGAGYGGCAGCAGAGGTGTCCTCCGTGAGAAGAGGTCGGGGGCTACCCCATGCTGGTTCCAGCTGGTCCCAGCTGACTCTGCAATGGACCTACCATAGGACACAGCTGAGCCTGTCAGCAAAGCTGGTGGCACTTCTGTGAAATCGTATTCAAGAGGGCAAAAAGTGGTTGTCAGGCAGAAAAGGATGAATGCAAAAATAGTGGGGGGCAGCAGAGGGAAGAGCAAAATTAGAGGAGGTGCTCTGTGGAGTGGATATTCACTGCAGCCTGTGGAGGAACCACACCGGAGCAGATTAATGTTTCCTGAAGGAATAGCAACCTTTGGAGGACTCATGCAAAAGCTGAGGGATTTTTTTGAGCAGGGCTGCATTCCRTGGGAAAGCCAGTGCTGGAGCAGGAGAAAGTGTGACAGCAGTGGCAGAGAGGAACCAATATGTATTGACCTTAATCCCCCATCYCACTCTCCCTCTGCACTGCTCAGGGCAGCAGAGAAGTCAGGAGCGAAGGAGTGAGGCTTGTTAGCAAAAATGGGTAAAAATAAAACTCCCTAGCACCAATGCAGCATTAAGAAGCTGGCATTCTTCATTCAGTCGGATGTATGGGGGATAACACCACCGAGCRTACATGCTGATTATAGAAAAAGCTCCTGTTTATATASTATGTTTTACATACATATTCATTGAGTTTCCTGGAATAAACATACATAGGATAATAATTTCCTCCAAATTATTAACACGTTCCCTCCCCTCTGCACTTGAGTTCTTCTGTCCTGGGGATCTCTTTGGTGGTTGGCACCCCAAAGTCATACCTGACCTCCTGGTGAACTGATAAAAGTTGGCACAACTGGGCTGGTCGCTTTCCAGTTCTTCTTCCCACAGAATAAGCATTGTGAAGTTCCACAGGCCAGTGGTTTTTGAAGAATAAGCATTGTGTATAGCCACCAGGTGCAAACAATTCTTCATATTGCAACAGGCTGAGCCTGGAAGAGGTGGAAGGAAAGGTGCTGTTTAATGTTTGTATTAGTTTCTCACAACCCAAATCTTTTTTGATTGACTATACATAAATTTTCTCCAAGCTGAGTCTGCTTTGCCTGCAACAGTACTTGGTATGCAATCTCCCTGTCTTTATCACACCTCATGATCTTTCTCATTCTATTTTCTTCCCCTTTCCCTTCCCCTTTGAGGAGGAGGAGGAGGAGTGAGTGAGCAGCTGGGTGAGCTTTGGCTGTTTGCCAAGGCTAAACCAGCATGGTTTCAAACACAGTTGAGATTAGCATGGGATAGAATGTAATATGTACCTGTTCCTAATGATTTCTAAAAAAATGTCCCTGAATACATGACATAGGTACTGAATTTCTTCATGACATCATAATTAACACTTTTAATGTACTCTGATTATGTTGCCTAAATCGGAGGTAAAGCACAGGAGCAGCCACTATGAGCTTGACTCACTCGTCCATATGTAGGCATCTTACACCATATAAACTACTCTGAGGGGCAACTGGCACTTCAGAAGTGCAAGTTTTCTGTATGTTCTGTGTCTAATCTGAGAGTTGCATCTACGTCTCTTTCAGATATCTTATGATATCTGAAATCACACCAGATGCTAACAGTCAGTAAACTAAATATCTCTTTAGACTCTGCTAACCAAACAGACTACATTTCTTTGGACTAACCTGGCAAAGCTTTAAACATGTAAGTATGGTCACTTGTGTTTGGGTAACAATATCAAATTGACTGTTACCCTTCTTATCCAACCCTTTTTRCTCTGTTGTTTGGTTTTTTTTCCTGCCTGTTTTTTTTGACAAGCTTGCTCATTGTAGATATGAAAGATATGAAGTCAGTACTTTCTTTAGCTCAGCAGTTAAATTTTTCTTGTCCAAATTAACAAGTGGTGTTTCCAAACTGAGAGTTCCATTTATCCAACTAACTGAAAAAATATGGTTACAATTTGGATGAAGCTGTGTTGGTTGTACATCTCAGAAAACTTATTTTCTACATTAAAACACATTGGCAAATTTACTCAGCCTTAGGCAGAATATTAGGTACACAGATGCCCTTTGTAGTTTAAAAGTTTGGGAAATATGCTTTAAGTAAGTTAGAAATAATCATCTTTAATTTAGGCTGTAGGTCTTTTCAGCATGACTCATACCCTCATCATTATCTTACCCTTACAGCATTACTGAAATACCATTGTAATTAAGATGARTATCTTACAAGATTTCTCCCAAGGAAATTTATTACAGAAAAAGAATTCTTTCTCCTTTTTGACAAYATGAGACATAACTTTCCTTTGTTTTCAAGAAATTGGCAATATATGACTCTACTATATGATAAGGAAGTATTCTATATGATKAATATATTTAAATGCAATTTTAATAATTGCAGAATACCAAATGGGTAAATCTACTGTGTTATGAATAATGTGACTTCACAGTCAGAATTAAAATGCTTAATAGAGTTGCTCCAATGTCAAGTTTTATTTTCAGTCACTTCAAGTATACATTATTATCAAGGAATTTAAATTGAGCCAATGTTTTAAAAGACATAAAAGACAGATAGCAAGATAGAGAAGTAAGCATGCACACACACACTCACAAGTTGGACAGCTTTTCCCCACAGTTTTGCAGAAGTATTTAAAATTGTTATCGAACATGAACCAAATCAGGTATGCATGACATCACACGCTTCTGAGACCTTTCTTTAATTGAAACTGCATTAAAAACAATAAAAAATGTCTTGATGTCCATAATCAACTTCAGGGGGAACATAAACATTTTCATGCAACTGCCTGAGCTTCATTCTGTTAAAAAAAGTTTAAATCAACAACGGTGACATGCTGCATAATCACTGGGGTGACCAGTTTGTTTTATCACCTCAAGAAGAGCAGAATTTTTATGTAAAGGTCTTCACTGTGTTTATCGTCATAGAAGAATATGTGGGATTATTGCACCTGAGAGCAAAAGTCACCATTGGATTTTTAGTGACCATTTTGTACTTTTTGTCCTCTTAGTAAAGGTCATTTTACGTACCACCATAAAGACTGAGATACCTGCATTGTCCCTACACTTGCTATCTCAAGTAAACACAAAATACAAGGTTATCTTATGATCCCTGTTATTTTGTAATTTTGTTTTGCAAACAGACATTGATGACAAYATGATTAGGTAATAAAAATGAAGAGTGACTAATGATATTCCAGTATAACAATTAATCACTTAAATTTCTATTAGTATTTATGTTTTGATATCTATTTGACAATGCAGTGCCCAAGGTGATAGACCAGGAAAAATTAGAGAGGAAAACATTAGTGAAATAAAAGCTAACACTTAGATAGAAGTTTTTGGTTTTGGAAAACCTCACGATTTTTAGAGTTAGTACTGACACTGACTTTTGACAAAGTTGTATTAGAAATATAACACCCAACGTCAACAGTCTAATATACAACAGCTAGTTTTGCTTCTCAAAATGTTAGTTTTATATATTGCAAAAATTAATAGATAATTTACTATTCTGTGTGGGATCTATAACTAAACCCACAGATTTTCTTATAACAGCACTTTTTGGCCTATCCCAGCAAAAATGCCAAAGTAAGGAAAAAAATTCAAGAGATGTGTGTGCCCAGTAAAGTCACATACAGAGTTTTAGTGGACTTTTAATTGCCTTTAAAGAAGCTAACTTCAGTTCTTGAAATAACCTAGCAACAGGGAAAGGGATCCTTGTGGGTTTCTTTGCTTCAGATTTGCTGTCCTGAYTTCAAAGAAATCCCAAGGAATAAATAGATGAGAAACTTATATGAATAGACCAGTTCAGCAATTCAAAGCTGAATTTTTTTTTCCCATATAGAAAAGTAGAAACAGTAATAGTTTCCTTATAGAAAATTGGAGGACAAGGAATGCTTCTAACTCTAAAGATGCATCTGAAAAAAATCCTTCTGTTATCCCTTTCCTAATGAGATTCAAACACTATACCAATATACCTGCATTGAAGGCAAACAACAAAATGGAACTGAATGTAGCAAATTTACTGACTCCACAATTTAGGGAGAGGACCTTGCTGTGTTCATCATTTCTTTGTGCAGTCTTAATCTTATGAAAGTTTTAAATCATTCAGCTCAGCTGGTCAGTGCGATGGTAGATTACAGAGGCAGGAGTTCAAAGCTGCAGGAGCAAGATCCTTTTTCACTTTCTTTTGAAGAGACGTGCTAGAATCATTCCAGCCAGTTCAAACGGCAGAGAAGCAGGGAAATCAAAGCGTAATAGAAAGTACAAACAAAGTGCAATGTCTGCTGGGCCTGATTCCCATACTTCAGCTCTTCCAAGTGCAGAAGGTTAAAGGACCCTTCTTGTCCTTTACGTTTAAAGGCCAGTTCCTCCCCAGCTCCCTGTAGATATGAGTCAGAGGAGTCAGTAACATACAAGGGTCTGCGCTTTCCTCTTCTCTGGGTTGCTCATATCTTCATCTCTAGTAGATGTGACTTTTGTGYTCTCTATCCTACTTTTTATTAAAAAACTACATTTATGATCTGAGGCCCTTTTCCAAAATAGACCCCAACCCCTCTGGCTGCTATTCCTTTTTTAACTGGGCTGCGGTCTTCTATGTCAGCTGCTGCTAATTGGTCCCTTAGTTGCAGCTAGGGAAATAATCGGTTTATATTGGTCTCTTTGAGCTGTGATAGAGTTTTTTCATCTTATCTTATCCACAATACTCTTGAATACCCATCAYGCAGAAAGATTCAGAAGATAGGAGCTTTAAATATTCTGACACATTTGGTATTAAAAATTAGCCCTCAGAGTGTAAATCCTCTGGATTTAAGTAAAGGTGCCACTCAACTTCGATATTCTGAGGTGATTGTAGATGGGGAATATGCACAGAATTACTTGAGTGGGTTCAGCAATCAAAGGATCTGCTGCTGTCTGACCTAGTAGAATGCAGTTAACTGCTTTCCTCATAGAAATATACGTACAGCCTTCACAGAAATCCTGCCAAATGAGGTAAAATGCATCTTTACAGTGGGCTGGGACCATACCAAGTGAATACTTAGACATCACAGTCAAATCTCTGAAAAAAGACACTGACACATTATGATTCAGAAAGGTGACAGGACTTTTTTTTGTGGAAAAAAAAGACTTGTGGCAACTTGCCTGCTTCCCCAGGTCCTGGAGCACAGCCAGCTACACTACTATTATRACATAAATGAGTTTGTAAAGTGCATTTAATGGTGTATCCACCTGTTTAATTTACCTGATAGCAGATTTTGATCATTTTTAAGAGTTTGCAATTTATTCTGTTTGCTTTTCATTTTTCTTTGTAGTGCATCAGCCATCCAAATTTTTTTGGCATGAATTTCAATGATGCTTACATTACTAGATCAGCAAATGTATGAGGATATTGCATTTTATGGGATCATTTTGATATGTTGTTCGTTCAGCTTCTCTTTTTATCGGTGTCCAGCAGTAGTGTTCTCTAATTGTCCCATTAATTCTGTTGAAATAGTAATCAACCATAGATCTGAAGTAATCAGCTTTAGGAAAATGAATATTTTTTGATGACTTTCACCTATATACTTTCATTGCAGCTTGCAAGGTGTGATGTTAATGCAGTTTAGTGCAATTTTTTGGCATACTTCTTATAAATTTCATGAGGCCATTTTAAATCAAAAATTACTTTAGCAAAATAAAGGCTGGGAATTCAACATAACTGGGTTATTTTCTGAGCTCTCTTCCAGCTCTCTCTGGGCACATATACTTGCAAAGGGAGTGATGCAAATACAGGTTCTGATATTGCAGCAGTCTGTCCCTGTTCAACTCCATGAATTGCACATGAACTATTAAGGCCAGCAGTGAATTTGACTTCTGGGTTCACATTGCTTCTTCTAGATTCAACCTGAGTACAGGCTCTGGCTTCCAAGTACTTTAGATTCTGTGTTTAGCSGGGGGCAAAGTCCCTCTGAACTCATGTGTTAATATTTCTCATGCAGCCTTAAACTCTGTATTCCTAACTTTTGAAATGTGGGAGCAGAGGGAATGCTGGTGCCTGAGGCCCCAGATGCAGTGYAAGGCTGGGCTGTGTCCTCATTCTATGAGGAGCTGCCGCTGCGTGATGCAGCTTCTGACATGAGCATGTCCTCTCTCCCTCAAGAAGCATTGTTTGGTGAGGAAGGCTGTGGCAAACATTACCTGTCTCCTCTGATAAATCCACTCCTGAATTAGTCTTTGGCTCCATCTCTTAATCAAGCAGTGTTTATACAGATGTGACAAATATTGGTTGTACCCTTYTGACAAACCCGAGACCGCAGAAAGACAAAGTAAAATAAAACAACACTACCTCATTAATAGGGCAAATTAATAGTTAACTGACTACTTTCAAAGGGTATTTAAAAAAGTAAAATAAATATTTCCTACTTTATTTATTCTTAGTTTAAGTATGTCTATCCATCTGTCTGTCTGTCTATCTATCTGTTATTGTTATTTTCATATAGTTTGACAGACCCGCAAAAATTCAGTATTATTTCTCGGCTCTGTGGTAAAGCATCCAAAYGGTATGATAGTTGGATTACTGAAGGGAGAACTGTATAATGAGATTTCTCAGAGGAGTACTTCATGAAAAGCCATATTAGCTGTTGAGGGCTATAACAAACTGTAATGAGATTTAAAGATTGGTCTACCTATTCTTTCACAACTACAGAARGATCATGTCCTTGGAGAATTTACTACAAACACAGGAATGCTATAACCAGTTTAAGAGTACAAGTGGATATTTGTACAAAAGTGATATTTTTACTTTCTGTTAAGATTAATTTCCCTCCTATTCCTGAAATATGATGATTTAAGGATTCACTGGCATGCTATATATTAATATTTTATCCTTGCATTGAGGATATTGATCTTGAATGTAAACTGCAGCATTTGCACTATTCAGATCCTAAGTTATCAACAAGTCAGATTGATCTGCACTTATTATAAAGGTTATTGTGAAGCTTATTTCAAATGATTCATTTTATTCAGCAAATGAGTGGGAAAAGGACAGAATTTTAGATGTTGTGACCTGAAACTATAAGTACTGAATACTGAACTCTGTATGGCTGGTTGAAATACATTTTAAAGTGGATTTTATTTGTTTGGGTTTTCTCTATCTGTTGTGCAYGCTTCATTCTGTTAAATTACAAAACAATAATTTCTGAGACCCTAAAGGAGAAGTTGGAAACATTAGTACAAGAAGAGTCTTTCAAGTTGTCTTTAATTCAGTGTAGCAGAACAACATAGTCAATAGGCAAAGCGACTACCCTAAGCTGAACTGAAAGCTGAGAACTCCCATGAAAAAAATTAAATTAACCATTTAACACATAATGCAAAAAACTTGAATAAAGATGGCTTTAAAACATAAAAGATGTTGCAAACACAGAGATATCTGTAYTATTGCTCTATTACGACTGATATTAAAAATACTCTGTTGAAAAATGCTGACTCTAAAGAGACTGAAGTATTTTACATGTTGATTCTTTGCAACTTAAAGTGAAGAAAATGAAAGTTTAACAAGCAAAAAATGTACCCAGTGAGAAAATGTTTCATCATTCATGCACACATACTTTCATGCTCTTTGAACTGAATTTCAGAAGAGAAATAAGCTGTCCTATATCTTTAAAGCCACCCGGATAATTTAATGCACTGTCTTCAGTACTAAGACATTTTTCAATCAAGGTGTCTCCCTAGGGAAGGGTGGCAGGGTTCTACCTCTGCCCYCAACAGTACTATGATCTAGGTCATCCTAGGATGTGTCATCCTGGGAGTTTCAGCACAGCTGTGTGGAAGACAAAAGTTTTAGGAGTGCAATGGATATTATGCTTGTGGGGTGATCAAGTTAGGTGGAGACAAAGGAATTTGACTAAGAATTTCTTAACAGTACATATAACTCAGGTACAATCAGCCTTGGAATAATATGTAATTAGTTTTTTAGCATATATGAAATCATACGGTGACAATTTTTTTAGGTTGCTAACACTGGCTTAATTATTCTCCTATGTGATCTTACAAATAAAATGGGAATGATACTTAATCTCTAATAGCAGAAATGAGGAATATAATCAATGACTTATTTCAATATTCTTACCTCAAGGTTGTGAATAGCTTTCATTTTTATTTCTTTTTGTAGCAAGATCTCTATGTCCCCTGAAGTAATTAGCGCATTACAAGCTTTGACACTGTATTGCTTAAACATACTTATTTTTAGAATGTAAGAAGGAATTGCAGATTTCTGTTCAAAACACCAGCTGATTAGTTTAAAATTATATCTGCCAAGAACAATGTCTCTCTCAAAGCAGTCTTTTCTGTAGGTGGTGTTATGGAAATCATGCCATATATTAGAAGATTAATTTGAAACATTTTTGCTCCCTGAGGTAAACTCAGAACATCATCTACTGATGATTTGTTTTGATAAAACAGTATTTTTAAGTTTGGTTCCTGAGAAAATTCTCACTTCATGCAGTGTTGGAAAAGTTAGAGTTTTGAAAATGTTTTCCACAAGATTTATTTTTTTAATTCCCCAGTCTGAATCATTGCAGACAGGTTGATTTATTTTAAAATATGTGAAAAGACAGAAATCTCAGAAGATTAATTAATCTTTTTTTTTCCTTTTTCTTTTGTCTCTGGGTTTGAAAACAAGAGCTGTTCCTATCACTTTTCCAACATTTTAGACTAAATCAAAGGAGATGAGCTGTTCATACAAGATTTCAGATGCAAACAAACTTGGAGCATAATCTGTGTCTATTTTGAATTAGCATTTGGCTCATATTTATAATTTTGGGTGATGTTGTTCCTGAATCTTACTCTGCTGTTTCGTCACACTTCCGGGAGATTGAGCAGTTAAACTGCACTGATTTGCACAAGTTGAGGATCTGGTGTTGAGGATCTGGTATTGAAGATGTTGACTCACATGCTATGTGCAGACAGGGAATACACTTCATGAAATCCTGAAGAGGAAAATTACTTCTTTCAAAATGATGGTATGAGTGTAAACAAACAACTTGAACAGATCTTGAGGTAATGAAGCCCGATACAGAAAGTAATTCCAGACTCTTGAAACTAGTGTGACTCCCCATGTGGATGTGAGAACAGGAGATTCAAGGAGGTAGTAATGAAACAGAGAGCAGATGGGAATTCAGTTTCTCYCTTTCTTTTGTCACCTGAGCTGGCTGGTTGTATTCTAGCTTGGGTATTTGTGCACGGTGCAGCAATCTGTCGTGTAAATAAATTCTTTAGTCACTTTGTGCCTTATACTTGGTGTTGTTCTCTATGATTACATAATTTTCATAGAAGTTTATTGGATTTTTTTTTATATCCTTGAAAATAAATTTTATCTTGAGATGGAAATGCACAACCCAACTGATATTTTAATTGCTGTGGATAATAAAAGATCTAGAGAGATCAAACCTTATTAAAAATTTGAAATGAATTTTTTTGACTGTTTTCAGTACTAGAATTTTTTCCAAAAAGAATTTTACAGTATTTCAATAATATTTCAACATTTCTTGCAATATTTAATGCATTTGATGGCGAGCAGACTCACAAAATTAGTTTCTTAATACAAATCTTCAAGTATTTTATGCACTGTTGATTTCATTAGAACTTCTACCATCTAGAGTCTGTAAATGATAAGTTCATGCTGTCCAGTGGGAATCAAATAGCATGTCACCAAAGTCAATCTGATGTTGATTTGCCTGAAAAACTCAGTGTCCCATAAAACAGTGAGAGTAGTTAAAATCCACAGACCATAGCAGAAGAGCACAAATGCAGGATTTACAAGGTCATAGACCTCGAAGATCAAAATGCATGCTCAGATCAACAGACAAACGAAATGAAACTTGTGATAAACTCAGAGCCAAGGACCCGCAATATGAAGATCTAGGGAGTAGGGGGGMAGCCCAGGAGGTATAATATTGCTGGGACAGAGCTGAGCTCCTGCAATTTAGGGAACATCACCTACTTCAACTGAAGTGATACCAACACGGGAAAAGAAAAAAAGCAACATTTTCTGCTTTCCTCTCCAATACTTAAAAAGAGCCGTTCAATAAGAAGTGTCCTTTGAAAAAGGGACGCTTCCTTTGGGGCAATTCCAGGTTGAGTAGGTCTGATCAAGCATTCAAAATGTAGAGACCATTTTTGGCCTTTAATACTATCACAAATTACAAATGAAATACTAGAAAGACAGCACAAATGCTCATCTAAGTTATACAAGACAAAATTTCATCTGGCCTCCTTTATTTTTTCCCATTGCCTTAACTGAATTTTTAATCAGATTCTAATGTCTTTCAAAAAGATAACTCTAAAATCGAGCATGAAGTGTACATGTGCAAATGTCCTTTTTCTGCAAAATTGGCAGCTAAAGAGATTTTGCACGAACGCCATAGGAGAAGCAGATTAAAATGTTGGCACATGGCACTTGGTTTGAGATTTTTTTCTATACACTTCACATGAAATCACTTTTTTCCTGATATTTCTCTCCTGAAGAAAACTAAAAAGAAAAAAAAGAAGATGAAATGAGGGAAAAAAACATTTAGAAGAAAATGCAAAATAGAAAAATACGTACTTTTCCACAATGCTGTTCATTAACTTCAGTGTTGTCTTTGGTGGAAGGTTAGTTTTGGAAAAAAAAGTACTACTTTTTAAATAATTTTTTCTAGTTTTACTGCTACTGAACTATGTCTACCTATTATTTTGCTTCATTATCAGTCATTAAATAGAAAAAGAAAACACTGACATTTATGTTTTCTGTTCTACTTTCAAATTTTACTTTTGCTTTTTTGTTAGCTCCAACTATGTGTTTGCACACAAAGGTCACTTCATTAGTTTATGTCTAGATTAGATTATTTAGGACAGAAACAGTGCCATGTTGTACTGGTTTTGGATGGGGTRGGGTTAATTTTCTTCATAGTAACTCATATGGTGCTGTGTTTTGGATTTGTGGCCAAAACAGTGTTGATAACACACCAAAGTTTAAACTATTGATGATCAGTACTTACACAATATCAGTGTTTTGTGAATGGGTAATTTGATAAGGAGAAATTACATTTTGAGAACCTTTCTCCGCTGGTTATGTATGCATAAAATCCATTACAGATGAAGGGGTTGAATTTGGAGGTGCGTAAGCAGTTTTCCAAATGACAGGTCTTGAAGGGTCCTGTTTAAATTTACATAAGGAAGCACTAAAAGGTGCCCAGTGTAGTGAGAAATGGGAGGGGCCCATTGCTTGCTCTGGTTTGCCAACTATTTCATTCTACTTACACCATTTTTCAACACCAGCATACAAAATTCTTCATCTTATTCATTTTGAAGACGGAATAGAGGACTCCAAAATTTATCGCAAATTCTTTCTATTGCCGGTAGAATTTCTGGCATAACATGTCATTACCCATAAATTATCTCCTGAATTTCCCTAATCTTCATGTGTATTTTATACAAATTCTCTTGGAAGTCTGGATTTCAAAGTATCAAACCAAATATAAGAAATACAGTTATATTTCCATTCTCAGGAGTAACAGTTTATGAAAGTGTGTCACCTTTGAAAGAATGAAATGACAACCCTAAACTAATTTCATTTATCAGAGGTCTTAGAGAACAAGTTATTTAAATATTTGTGAAGAACAATATAGGTATAGGTGGTCTTGCCTTGAAGAGAACAAATTAGATAATCTCTTGAAATTCCTTCCAAAGCTGCCCTCTGCCAACTTCTCATCTAAATCTGCAMTGCTTCTTAATTTTTATTATTTTATCTTTGACTGCCCTATATCTAAATAATACTTTAAGATAAATATGCAGTTGTTCCAAACTTTCTGTTAAAAGAAATTAATCACCTGAAAAAAGCTGAAAATTTTTCTCTGCTATCCCTGTCATGATGATGATTTTCAATCTTTTGCCTAGGTACCTTATAAAGGGAAAAAGAAAAAAAAAATGGGGGAGGGTGAAGAAAAAAAAAACCCAAACCAGCTGCTTAGTGGGAAGACAACCCTGATAGATTTGGGGAAAATAATTGCTTCACTTTTTATTTAAAGTGACTACTTGTTGTTTAGAAGTAGGAATGACTGTACGTTGTGAATCTGATGTAGCTCAATTCATGTATACAATTTGAGCAAAAGCATTCAATTTACATACATTTATCTAACAAGACATTAAATGATCTCATTTGTTCGTATTTCAAAATACTAAAGCACTTCCTCACAACTGAAAGTGACTTTTAAGAACTTGCTGCCCTTTGCATAGAAGATACTCTCTCTCAAATGCAAATGTCATTTCAACTGGAAGATTGTAATTAATCATAGTTTCTTAAAATATGCTAATATGAGTCACTTTCAACCGTGCAAATTGAATAGGGTGCAATATTTTCCATACTGTAAATATTATTTTTTAACAACATTAATTGCCATTAGAAATCAGAGGCTACATCAGTTTTGATATTTTCCCAATAAAAGGTATCCTGCTGTTAATGCAATATTAAAATACAAAGACTTAGCATTTCTCTGAACCCAAGAGGTTCAAATGAAGTAGGTGAATCAGTTCTGTTTTCTGATTATAAYAACACACTTGCGTAGTCCTTTTTAACATTAATCAATGATTCACCTCTTTCCTATTTCCTTGAATGCTAAAAATGAAGATTTTATATTCTCTAGAGTTTTGAGTTTGCATTTAATTATAAAGGGAAAGCTGATCAAAGAGAAAGAAAAACTCCACATCATTTTTGTATGTATGTTTTTTGCAAATAATTTGTTCTAAGCTATATACTGTATTTTAAATGTTTTTGAATATTTACCAGGTATTTATGAAATATTCATAGATGCTGAGTGACGAATTTAAAATGAATGGTTATTTGTCCAAAATATATAGTAAAACTATTTGATAATCAATATTATTTTTCCTAGGAAAAATGAATAATGAAAATTCACAGAAGAACTAATATACTTACAACATATAGAAGAATGGGGAAGCAATGTATGCAACAAAACTTATAATGGAATATATTTTCTAAATTCTCCAAACTAAGTGGAGTTGCAGGAGAAAGGATTATAGAAAATTCCTTTGTGCTGGATGGCAAGCTTATACAGGCAATCCTACTGAGACTGAACCAAAACCTGCTAAACAGCAGGGGCTTGATTCAGTTTTTGATTCAAGCATCAAGTGCCATTTGATGTATTGTAGGTTGCGCTTCCTGGTATCCTGCTGTTGTTGAAAAGGTCAGGTGTCTCCCACTGCTTTTGTGTCATATCTGCCAGGCTCATATGGATTATTTTGGGATCTTATGATATTACAAAGGACCCAGTGAATTGAGCAGCAGGTGGTTATGTGCAAGTGTTTACAAAAATGTTGGATGACTGAGGGTCTGTGGCAGACAATAGAGACCCAGAATTAAATTTGATGCTAACATGCAGTTAATTGTCCTTACATAGACACTTAGCAYCATCTAAGATAAAATCTTCTGTGCAGCTTTTAGCTGAAGATCCAGAAAGATTCACGTCTCCTACGATGGTTATATCATATGTACTAAGTTTGTGCCAACCTCTTGCACACCCAAGAGCAATATCTCTTTGACTKAAATGACGAATAAACATTTAACTGACAACTGGAAAAGCCCCTAAATTTCAATATTTCATTCCTAAATTGAATCCCAACTCTACTACATAATTTCAACTGAGAGATGGCAATCAGATTTCTCTGTTTCCTAAATCAATCTATTTTCTCTGTCTTTTCAGTTATTGTAGATCTGGTACATTTTTCACACATTCAACGCTCAGCCTTCCATCTGTTTTCCCAAATTTGAAATCCTGTTTTATTCAGAACACATTATCTCAGTAAAACACGTAGAAATATATTCTCTATGTTCACCAAAGTACTAGTTTAGCTTCATGCTTTCTAAGGCATATTCATAATGCCTCAACATTCTTAATAAAGTATTTTTTGGTCTCCAACTTCTGTTTAACTTAACCTAATTAGATATTAAGTTCACATAATTTATTTTATTACCAACTKTGTTTTCCAATAACTTAGATTTGGAACATTATGTAACATACAGGCCAACAGAGAATTTGAAATGAGGTAATTTCTTTAAAATCAAAAATAMGAAAAGGAAAAAATGGATACTAAACTAATTCTGTTCAATTTGAAATGCAGTTTCCTTCATTTTCCTCCAAAAATAGAAAAGGTAATTCTGAAGTCCATAATCTTGTAGCCGATGCTCTTCGAATGATAGTGAACCAGATTTTGCCATCCTTACTTACACATGAGTAGAATTGTCCACTATGAGTAGTCTCAAAGATTTATTAAGATGGTAATCACTGTAAGTTAATGAGTTGACAAAACTGGGATATCTCAAATGTTTTCATATGGGAAGAGACAAGTTATTGTAAAATTAACGTTAAGCATAGGGTGAATGCAGAAAAGCTCTACAAAGATAACTTCTTTTTGAAGAAGAAATTATAAGTTGTTGTATATTTAGCCAAGTGTATTAACAAGTTGGAGTTGTTTTAGCTGATTATCTCAGTGATCATGTCTTATCATGGTGGTGGCCAACACACTGCGTTTGATTTAGAGCAGGGATGAAATCTCTGTGTTTGAACTATGAGAGGAAAAGAGTTAGGGTTCAAAACCAGGAGACAGTGCTTTCCTCTCCCAAGCTGAAATTGTATATTGATGGCAGAGTAAGCTGTGTCACATGTTATGAAAACCAGAAATGTAACAAACCCACAAATTGTAGCTACAGTTATTCTATTAATTAATTATTAATAATAGATCACTGAAGCGCATGAAAAGTATTTTGTGCGTCCCCTCATTTCCAAATCCCAATAATGGTTCTTTAATGTAAACACTTGTGAAATCAATTGTACATCTCACTATATACAGCATGAGGATGAGAGAACATTTTAGAAAGATAATATTGACTATATATTAATGATCTCATTTTGTTGTTTCAGCTTTCAATGCCAACTGATACTATTGTGAGACTTATAGGAAAGATATTATACTTAAAGTTTTTTACATTTATTTTTATATTTAATTATTTGTTCTTCAAGTCTGCATCATGCTGGATTTTTCTAGAAATTTAAAAGAACTAAAGAGACAGAAAACTATTTTATAACTGCCTTCTTGAGTAAGAGAGARCTCATTGGTAAAAATTGTCATCCAACAAGTTATAACAGCACACTAAAAAGCCATTTAATTTTCACATTGGTTAAAAATAAGACAATAAAAGAGATTTGTCATTTTGCTACCACTATTTCCTAAATTTGAATGAATATTTTTCTTGACATACCAAGAAATACTTGAAAAATGTACTATATTTCTTGTTTAAAATGATCAAGTATATGTGTATAATTAGATCACTTATATGCCAGATATGTGATCTATCTAATGCACAGTTTTGATAATTCTAAACCATGTGGAACTGCCAATGGACTTCCACTATTTTGATAAAGTTCTGTGYGTGAAATGCTTAGCAGGATTTCTCTTGATAGTAGCTCTTCTGTATTCATTAAGGATTATATTGCAAAATAAAGTATTGTAGTGATGGAGACTTTACTATATTTCTAATTCTCTSTCTTGCTGTCATTTTGGAGATGAATGTGGAAGGAATGGGTTAGTATCTCTGGCACCCAGGGCAGCACTTATTTGTGCTGGAGGAGGCTTTGAGGAGGAAGAGGTTTTGGAGCAACATCACTAACATGGACTTTCTTCTGTCTTCCCATGTCCCAGTGCGGGTATACAGTAATGCAGTTGAATTTGTTCATCTTCTGTTTCAAGTTATGGTGAAAACTAATACACCCCTTTGCCTTAAAACACAGCCACATTGATTCACAATCTGGCTCTTTGAGATACACTATATTGTTCTTGGATAACTTTCAAAGATGAAAATGATTAAAAGGAATCCTAATGTCATCTTTACCATCTTTTTTTTTTTTTTCTATTGATACTTTTAAAATGAATAGACATGTGTCAAGACATTTATTGAGGCATGACACTATGTGTGACCATCAAATTAAGTCAAGGACATCCCTGTGGCAGAGATTCAAGATAAAACATTGCCACAAAAACCCACCTCAAACGGTCTGGGAAATAATGTATTTGTGGTTGAAGATTAACCAATTGAAGATTACCAGCTATTGCACAAACAGACATGGTTTGTTTTATTTATTTTAGGAAAAAAAATCAACTGAAGAAGAAAAACTCTGCAGCATAAAAACAGTTTTTGTTTTAGGCAAAGAGGATTTTAAGTTTTTGGAGGAAGTAAAAGTAGACAAATTCTCTCACAGAAGGATTATCAAGAAGAGATCTTTATATAATCCATTACATTAACAACTTCCCCCCTCCCCTTTTCTTTCTCTATATTTGTAGTTTATTTCTATGGTTAAAATAGACTGATGTTTTAGTTGAATTATAAGTGCTAGGTCATGTTAGAAATGTTCAAATAGAGGTTGGATGAATCCAGATCTGTGTTTATATAAATTTACCTGAGGAAATGGTAGTAATAAGACTTGTTGCCTGTGAGAGTATTTTGAGGAAGACCAAAATGATTATGCAGCTAAAATGAGGCTTATGCAGGATTTAGATCATTAAAACCACTTCTAAATCTCTCTCCTCCATGACTAAACCTGTTTAAGTGCATATTATGATCTGTATCATGCCCAAAATTAGAATCATACTGAATGAACTGACCCTATAAACACCTATCTCTTTCAGCTGTTTGGGTTATAGTATCCAAGTGTTCTTCTGACCAAGTCTGTGAATATTCCTGTATCCTTTGAAATTTAAATATTTTAAATAGTCCTTGAAAAAGAAACTATATGTATAGAACTCGTTTACAGGTAACTTTAAACAATAAGGTGTAGTATCAAATTCCTTCATATTTGCTCTTATTCTGGTGTCAAACTAATATTCGTTAGTGTATGACAAGAAATTCTTTCGCTTGGATATTTTGTTTCCCCTTAGGACATTCTCTCCAAAATTGGGAGCAATGGGTTCAGACCGAAGAGTGCTGAGAATTGCTTACCGTTTATCCCAATCTCAGTTTTCTTCGGGTTTGAAATAAATCTCTGGAGTGCAGGTGTGTTTACTCACTAGCAGGAGTAACCTCAGAGGTATCCAAAGTATTTCTTGAGAGAAAATAACACTACCATGCTGAAAAGGTTGAAATATACTTGAATGCAATATAGGGTCTTTTTTGCTCCTAGGTACTACAGAATCAYTATTATTTTGATTATTGTATAATTTCCATAATCCTGGTACTTGTTGATTATATAGATATTTATTAAATACAAAAAGCTTTGTTAAAAGCTTCAGAGAGTTTGACTGTGCAATATAATGGTGTGAAATGTAATTGTGAAGATGGCTTGCACTTTTGGACCTTTGTGTGTACATTAGAGCATACCCTTCTTCCAGGGCTCGGTCTCATTTATTGTGCAGTTAATAAACAGATATTGGTGTGGTCCCATGTTATCTTCACTACACTGAAGACAAAAGTGATAATATTCCCTACAGGTTTTCTGTAGCAGTCCTTAATATAATATGCAAGAGCTTTACAAACATTGATTTCTTTATTATTTTTTCTCAGCAGCTTCATAATATGAAGAATTATTCTTCTAATTTGACATATGGGGAATCTGGACACAGAGGCATGACAGACAGAAACATCCATTGTTTTTGGATGCCAGTTTTGAATATCTGGGTCTGATTTATGTCAGCATATGTTGCATCGTGCAGCACTCTGTGTTTAAATATAGCACAGATCCTATAATTTCAATTGCAGCTGAAAATATTCAAACAAAAAATCACAGCCTTTAATTAAAAACACAGGAAATGAAGAATGTGCAATTAAGAATCACCTGTTAAATGTTGGAGTAGAGTGATTTTTCCACTACATAGCCAGAAGTCAATTCCCCAAAGCAAGACTTATCTTCCTTTTTGATAAAGAAACATTGCTTTCCTYTCCCAAAGTACTATACATTTTTGGCTTCTGTAGTAAATAGCACAAGACTTTATAAGTCTCCCTTTCCACATAGCTCTGCATAGTTCTGCTTCCTGTGCAGTCTAGTTCTGTTCTTGTGCATTAGTGCGAGGAGCTGTTACATAATGATATAAAAATATTATTGTCCATAAAAAATTGGTGAAATTAATCAAAATATAAGCATTTGGCAAAAGTAGTATGAAAAGTTTTCAGCTAAATAATTAACATTGCTAAAATTGTTGTTGGCTTATGATGGTCTCTCAATTCTTCCCTAGACTCTCTTATCTTGAAATTTGACATCCAAAAATTGTTGGAAACATTGCAACCGAGGTGTAACCAGTGCTGAGGAGAGTAGAGGGATTGCTTCATGTATTCTCCGGGCTTCAGTCRTCGTGCATGCAGGTGTGTTGTGTTTTTTTGCAGCTGTATGCCCTGGTTGACTCAGTCTCACTTTGGGACTCCAGTGACTTCCACACCTTGTAACATTGCTCCCTAACCATGAGGTTTGTATTCTGTGTTTGTGCTCATAGGCCATATCTTGTACTTGCCTACCCGAATAGCACCCTATTTTTATCTCAATATATCTTCAATTTTTCAAGATTGATCGGAATGCTAATTTTGTCTTCAAACATACCTCCAAGATTGGCATGAGGATTTAATTTTCTCTGTTTTATCATCCATTTTATTAATTAAAATATTGAATTGTTCCATATCCAGGGTCTAGGACAGGTCTTGCAAGAATTGTATTGAGCAAGTCTTTCATTTTGACAGACAGCAACTAAAAACTACACTCTAAGAATGGCTTTTGAATCATCCTTCTTTAAAAATACATTAGTGTTTTATCTTCAGCTATATTTATTTGGTCAAGTTGCTTATGAGAAGGACATGTGAGACACTGCCAARAAATCATATAGCAGCCAAGATAAATGATAGGTGCTCTTTCTTTCCCATGCTCACAAGACTACCTTCCATGCTGCAGAAGCAGCTTAGATTCATTTGCATGTTGTTCTTAAAAGTCTGTGTAGGCTATTATTCATCTCTATACCATCTTTTAGGTGATTAGGAATAGTTTGGCTACTTCTTACAATATTTTTCTGTAAGTAGAAGCCAACTGGTCTATACTGATCCTTTTCTTTTTTGATGTACACCATGTTTGCTTTTTCCAGTCTTCCAGTGCATCACGTATCCTATAGGAGTGTTCAAAGTATGTCAAGAGATCCAAAATTTTCCTAACCAGTTCTGTGACTATACATATAAAAAGATAAAAAGAGCTTTCTAAACTAAAAGGGATTTTAAYTGTGCTTTTCTTTTATTCAGCTGAATTTATAGCTTTTTCTTACAGCCTTACTACTAAAATTAATGTTTCTATGGCTAGATGGTTATAACCATTATTTGAGGTGAAGATATATGAACACATTAAAGAAAAAAGAAAGTGTTAAACAMTTCAGTCTTTTACAGACCAGATCCTTCTCTCTTATTATTATTTAGAAATGTACTTGCAGAAAGATTTATTCTAGTGTTAACAACCCTTTCAATTTCCATATCATTCTTCTCTTGGTATTTCTGACTTTCTTAGGTACTTAAACAATTCTTCTGCACTTGTGTTTAATAAACTGGCCATAATTTAAAATTTCAATGTAATATTTTCTTCTTTTTAAATGTTAACCTTTTCCTTTATTTTCTGTCTTTCCTCTGCAACCAAACACTTAGTACTTGTGTTCCTTAAATCAAACTCCCACTTTTTCTTTTTTCTTTTTTCTTTTTTCTTTTTTCTTTTTTCTTTTTTCTTTTTTCTTTTTTCTTTTTTCTTTTTTCTTTTTTCTTTTTTCTTTTT
>JACAXG010000032.1:6860567-7065252 GCA_018881555.1 Amblyornis subalaris
TTTTTTCTTTTTTCTTTTTTCTTTTTTCTTTTTTCTTTTTTCTTTCTTTTTTCTTTCTCTTTTTTGCTGACTTTCAAGATTCTTTTAAAAATGTGTCTTTCTAAACCCTATTCTTTCTTCTATTGTCTTTATTTTCCTCATATTCTTTATGTCATGAATTCCCTTCATTTGATGATCTTTTTTTCATACAGACTCTGCCTTCTTTAACATTGTTGACCAATTCCTCCTTTTGGAAATGTCAGTTGACTCACATTTAGTCATTTCTCTATCTTCTGTATCAAAAAATTACCTGGAAGAAATTACTTGTTTGGAAGAAAGCAAATAGAAGGAGGGAATTCCTCATAACTTTATTCTATTTCTGTACTTGCTCCCTTGGTCATTTGGGGTTTTTACTGTTTTAAATATTAACTATTCTAACTTTTTTTACTGTAATAAAACTTGGGCAGAGAGTGCACTTTAAAGGACTTTGGATTTCTTTTGATCGTGAACGTAAGGAGAAAACCGAGGCAAATCCAGCCTAACTTAGCACTGGTAAGTTTGGTCTCATCACAACTTTTGTGTTTCTCCACAATATGACCTGAGAGAAATTATAAAAKCACTTTGATATATAAAGCAGCATTTCTTTTTCTTCTTCCCTACAGGCAGAGGATGTATTCAGTGTGTTTTCTACAGAGAGGGGAGCATATCTAGGTTAATAGAAAGGCATATGGAGAGAAGGTTAATACAAAAACATATGGAGAGAAGATACATAATATAAGTACAAAGTTAGCATCACACCAAGTAGATGGATGACTAAAAGGGAACTAGTTTATATTTAATATCTGCCTCTTTCCTGYGACACATCTGATTTTAAAAACCAGAAGGGATTTGGCTTCATTAAAAAGACAGAACTCTGTCCTTCCACTTTTTTTTAGGTGTGGTTCCCAAAAAGCAGTAAGAAAGGGAGTGATATCCGTTCTGATTGATTTCTCAAGAGGCATTTGGAACTTTGCAGGAAAAGGGCAATAATTAGCAAACCACCATTAGGCTTCACCTAATCAGTCATCCTTTGTGCTGTTATGCAGATACTTGGCTTTTGTCAGACTAGAAATTCTTTGGAAGGGAGAATGTGAGTTACCACTTGTGCCACTTTGGAGAATATAGAAAATTTCATGAATTTGTGACTACTATTTATTACCATAGAATACAGTTCTAATCATAATTCCATGGCACTCATTTAATCTTACACATTTGTAAGAGAAATGCATCATTTTATCTGGAAAGTGGTACTTGAGGTTGAATTTGAGATACTGTAGAAGGTGCTGGCTACTTGTCTCCATGCAAATATTTTAATCTGGATCTGCCACAGCCTAAGACAGGCTCTAAAGACTGAGCTGTCATTGTAGAAGTCTTGAGAGAAGCATTGTTTTCAGAAAGATTCCCACACAATATTTCCTGGAATAGAGTTTAGACAGTCCATAGAATTAYTGAATCATAAAATGTTTTGAGTTGGAAGGGATCCACTAGGAGCATGAAGTCCAARTCGTGGCCCTGTACAGGACACACCAAGAGTCACACCCCGCGACTGAGAGCATTGTCCAAACACTTCTTGTACTCAGACAGGCTGGTGCTGTGACCACTTCCCTGAGGAGCCTGTTCCAGTGTTCAAACACCCTCTGGGTGAAAAACCTCTTCCTAATATCCAACCTAAGCCCTCCTGGTACCACTTCAGGCCATTCCCATGTGTCCTGTCACTGGTCCCCACAGAGAAGAGATCAGTGCTTCTCCCTTCTTTTCCCCTCACAGGAAGCTGTAACCGCATTGAGATCTCTTCTCAGTCTCCTCCAGGCTGAACAGACCAAGTGACCTCAGCCACTCCTCATACAGCTTCCCCTCAAGGCACTTCACCATCCTCGTGGCCCTCCTTTGGACACTCTCTAATAGTTTAATGTCTTTCTTACACTRTGACACCCCAAACTGCCCCAAGACTCAAGGTGAGGCYGCCCCAGTGCAGAGCAGAGTGGGACAATCCCCTCCCTTGCCSRGCTGGTGATGCTGGGCCTGATGCCCCCCAGGACAGGGTTGGCTGTCCTGGCTGCCAGGGCACTGCTGACTCATATTCAACTTGCCATCGGCCAGGACCCCCAGGTCCYTTTCCTCAGAGCTGCTCTCCATCCTCTCATTCTGCAATCTGTCCGTACATCCAGGGTTGTTCCATCCCAGCTGCAGAATCTGGCACTCGCCCTTGTTAAATTTCATATGGTAGGTGAATGCCCACCTCTCTAATGTGTCAAGATATCCCTGCAGGTTCTCTCTCCCTTGGAGGGAGTGAACAGCTTCTCCCACTTTAGTGTTGTTGGCAAACTGAATTAGTATACCTTCCAGTCCTGCATCCAAGTCATTTATGAGGATGTTGAAGAGCACAGGGCTKAGGATGGAGCCCTGYGGAGCCCCACTAGTGACAGGTCACCAGTCTGATGTCACTCCATTCACTGTAACCCTTTGTACCYCACCCATGAGCCAGTTGCTCACACATCACATGATGTGTTTATCCAGCTAAATGCTGGACATTTTGTCCAGAAGGATACTGTTGCAGTGCCATGTACTATGTCATGATACAGGATATTTTACTCAAAACACACTGATTTAATAATAACAAGTAGCAAACCAGAACTTCTCATGGCTGACTTAGCTAGTTCTGCTAATGTCAAAGCTTTTCTAGTGGCTATTGAGAGTGTAATATAATCATGTTGGAAACAGCTTGAAGCAGTGACAAGTAAAGTACTAGAAGGAATCTTTTCCTAGAGATGAAAGGAGTCTATATATTATGGTGGCACGAATCTGAATGTGAAGTATCATTTCAGAGAATGTAAAATCTGAAGTCAAGAAAAGAGAATAGATTTAGGCACCTAATTTAAATATGGATCTACCAAAACCTCTGAGTTCCAGGTTAACTTAGTAAACCTCAGCTATTAAATTAGCTGAAAAAATGAAAGATAAATACCCTAAATACAAGGATAAATAACTGTTATTCATGCATTTCCTACTTAGGCTGACAGTTGATTAGTTACACGTATGACCAGCAAATTCAAGAGCAAGTTAGATAGTATCTCCAGACCACGTTGGGTTGTGAGAAGATAGCAGAGGCAAGATTTAAATGGGATATATCCCTCAGGCTGTGTGAGAGCTTTGCCTGCTAAATTACTGTAGTAAGTGCACTAGAGGAGATGATTTTTAAAAGATCACCCTCGATCTTTGAAGATGAAAAGTCTGCATTGTGATTTAGATGCCTCATTTTCTTCTTGGATTTGCAATTTATTGGAAATAAGGCCAGTTATACTGCACGGGCATAGAAAATTCACATGAATTACTCCCAGGAATAGAAACACTCTGGGGCATAAGGCAGCCACAGTGGGGATGGGCCAGAAGTGGTGGTTCTGTCCTCCCCATTCTCTGACCCAGAACTCACACACTGCACAGGGCAGAGTTAGAAAAGCTGGGGGGTAAAGGCCTGGTTCCTGTCTATGAATTTACTTCTGAAAACGTTGATAGAGGTGACTTTAAAAGGGAGGCATTTGCTGAAGGAGCARTGACTTTTGCAAGCCCGTGTAGTTTGCAGTGCAGGGTTTGGAAAGCCATAAAAGAAATAGAACTACTCTAATGGAAAATGATAAAGAAATGGATTTCAGTCAGGCTTGCACTTTAGAAAGAGAAAATTCTGGCTACATCCCAGAAGTCATGTTAGAGGGATTTCAAGCCAAAGAAATGTAAGGGAAAAAGGTAAATTTATAAAACATAATGTGTTCCCTGACCTCTAAAAAGAACTTGCATTTTACAACTTAAGAATTCACCAGTTCATCTCTGTGTATTCATATTTTCTCTTAGGTTTCTCCCTGCTCTCTATAAAGTAATTAGTTATTCATATGTTGCACTCTTTAAGTATATTAAAATCAGTGATTTATTTCTAAATTGTACTGTTGGTATCATTACTAATGGAGCTACAGCTTTAAGTAAGGAATGTTTACTCAGGCACATCAAGTATTCACTATGAAAGCAATTAAAGGGTTTGATGTTCACAGTCAAGTATTAATATTAATGTGTGAGAAACTGCATCCAAATCATTTAGAGATGGTTAGGAAGGCCTCTGGGAGTGAGACAGCCATAGACAGCAGTGACATGATTACAGCTGTATGGGAAAATAATGGAAACAGCTACTCTCTAAGCATCCTCAATAGGGAAGGAGGATCCTCAAAACCTAAATGAATGTGACTATAAGTGGCAGCTTTTAAGTTTGATTTGCCTGCTATAAAACATTTTACATTAGTAAGTGTCTAGAGCCTTTGCACTCAAATGTATTTTTATCACTTGTCTCCAAATCCCTTTATGGATAGTACAATTAACAGCACACATGAAACAAAATTGCATGACAATAATTTGCAGACCATTATGATCCCAGAACTGGAACTGTAATTCTTGTCTTCTGTTCCTGACACCACCTACTGCCAGACCTAGGACAAAACATTTAACTATTGGCTGGATTTTTCCAGCTATAAAATTGATGGGAAAGTTCTAATGTGTCTCAAGGTATATTTGGAAGGTTAATCAATAACACTTGTGAAGTTCTCAGAATGTTGCATCAATAAGACATAAACTTAATTTGCTGAAAATGTGTTTGGATTGACTACCAATCTACAGATACTCMATTTAGTATGCAGTCTAAAAGGATAAAAAAAAGAACGAAAAAATTAATAAATAAAATTTGAATAAAAAATTATGATCTCTGAAGGATGACAAGAAACAGGTTTTGTTACAAGGGTCTGTTACAGTCTTCTCTATTCCACTGCTTCAGGAGATTTGCTTTCAGATTACTGTTTCTTCATTTCTAGATGACTCCCCAGGAGTTGCTTTAGGCTTGAGAATAGGATAAATCTTTTCAGTGCATGTTTGTTGGTTTTGATTGCCTTACTGGAACAGATTTGGCATTTTGACATTCAGCATGAATTTTATGCCTGTCTCTCTCTACTGTATGCATGTTGTCATGGCTGTGTATGCAAAAAAGCACAAATGCATTGCTGAGGGATATCTGTAAGTCAGTGGTTGAGGGGGAACAGTGTAATGAAGAGAAACACGACATTCCCATAGCAACAGTGGCAAAGCTCTTTATGCTGATGTTGAGTAGAAAATTACCAGTGATCTAAAGGACAGCAGAAATAAGCTGTATGTGATTCTAAAAGAATTTCTTACCTTGCCAGAAACAAGTCAATTTAAGGTCAGTGTCAGACCCCAGTGGCTGAATAACATTAATATAAAGCTGAACGAAGATATTTACTACTCACATCACCTAGGAAGAGTATATTGTCCTACAAATTAAAACCCACAATTTATGCAACTGTTTCAGAATATTACCTGTCTCTTGTCACTCCACAAAAATAGTGTTTTTAAAAACAAAATGTATGYCTTTCTGAACAGTCTTAAAATCAAGCCTGAGATGTTCTCTCTTTGGCTGTCTTAGAGATACATTAAAGATAATATAATTTGGTAGTGTTTACTRAAATCTGGATGTATTCCCCAATGGGTTTTACATCTTACATAGCATCCGTCTATTAAATTTTACAGCTAGAGATGTTCTTACTTTTATGAGACCAATATTTTTGCAGGTGTAGAAACAAATTTCCAGATGCCTAAAGCAAAATAATTTTCCAGCTTGCCTTTTGTGAAGATTTCTGTAAAACCCAAGTTGTTTCGTTGGCATCTATATTTCTACTTCTGATTAAAATTGCAAATAAAGCAATAATATTGCTGAAGAATCTGCAAGTGGCAGAAGAGCCTGCAAAAATCTGGGTTTAGTTTTTCTATCAAAATCCTAGCTGGTTATAATTTTTCAAACCAGTCATTTCATGCAGTGCACCAGTGTTAATTACATCATGTTGTATCACAACAAGTGCAAAACAGCTATTTAGAATTTTGTGCATGACACCACTCTCCAACAGGCAAAATAATTTTATCTCCAGGTAACAGCAGCCTCACAAACAATTTTGAAAAAATCRTATTGGAAAGAGGATCTAGCAGTTAGTAACTTGTAAAAATCTCAGCCATTTGACAATGATGTGCAGCCATTTATTTTCACAACCATTGCTAGCTTATCCCTTCGGCTAGGTTTTATTTTAAAAATGAGATTCAAGGTAAAGCATTTTGTAACTTAAAAAGTTAAAGCTACCACTTGGAGTGCTTCAGGGAGCATCACTTCATCATGAAACTACTAAATTACAGGGACATAGCTATCAGTCCAGGTTGTTAAGCATCACCCACAGGTTGCTGGTGTATTGGTAATGCATTTGATGCTGATTCTAACTATACCATTGCTGATGTAAGAACAAAAATGAAAAAGATTTTCCTTCTTTAAAGTTGGTAGTTTCTGGCAAAATAATGCCAAAACAGGCATAACTTGGGAAGCTGATATGAAGCCCTTTAGGCCTAATGATAGGATGCCTGTATTTGTTCTTTAATTGGAGTGAGTTCCAATTCTGTAATTCTCTTCATAATCCAAATATGGCATGTCAGGTCGTGTACCAGAGTCATAAGGAATTCTTAGTATGAATGTAATATTTATGGAAATACGTGTGAGATGCTTCTGTACAACCTACACATACATTCAATTAATTTCTTATGGTTATAGATATAGAATCATAGAATCTGCTGAGTTGGAGGGCACCCATCAGGATCATGAAGTCCAGCTTATGGCTCTGTGCAGGACACACCAAGAGTCACACCATGTGCCTGAGAGCGTTGCCCAAACACTTCCTGAACTCTGTCAGGCTGGTGCTGTGACCACYGCCCTGAGGAACCTGTTCCAGTGCCCAAACACTCTCTGGGTGAAAAACCTCTTCCTGATATCCAAACCAAACCTCCCCAAACCCAGATTCATGCTGTTTCCTGGGGTCCTGTCACTGGTCACCACAGAGAAGAGATCAATGTCTGCCCCTCCTCTTCCTCTTGAGAGGAAGTTGTAACTGCAATGAGGTCTCCCCTCAGTCTCCTCTTCTCCAGGCTGAACAGACCAAGTGACCTGAGCCGCTCCTCATGGCTTCCCCTCAAGGCCCTTCTCCATCCCTGTTGCCCTCCTTTGGGCACTCTTTAATGGCTTAATGTCTTTTTCATATTGTGGCACCCAAAACTGCCCCCAGCCCTCGAGGTGAGGCCGCACAGTGCAGAGCAGACGGGACAATCCCCTCCCTTGCCYGGCTGGCGAYGCCGGGCCTGATGCCCCCCAGGACAGGGTTGGCCGTCCTGGCTGCCAGGGCACTGCTGACTCATGTTCAACTTGCCATCGGCCAGGACCCCCAGGKCCCTTTCCTCAGAGCTGCTCTCCATCCTCTCATTCTGCAATCTGTCTGTACATCCAGGATTGCCCCATCCCAGCTGCAGAATCTGRCACTTTCCTTTGTTGAACTTCATATGGTTGGTSAGCGCCCATCTCTCATATTTATATTGTTTTATGGCCCTCACTTTATCCTTGCAAATTTTKAATTTCCTCCTTGTTATCTTTGCCATTTAACTTGCAAATAAATTCGCTGCCTTTTTTTCCAATGTGATCCCAGCCCCCTTTGAAGATCCTTACATTTTTTCAGTCTTTCCTTCACCTGTGTCTTAAGAAATTGCCAGAATCGGACAAAACCACAGTTTATATCATTGAATACTGGACCAGTTTTAGGAGAAATAATATTCAGATATATAATATGCTTCCAAACATTTTATTGTTCTGCACACTACTAGCAGAAAGACTAAAATCTCTCATGCTCTTCCTCAACTTGGGAAATGCAAACCTACTGTTAGCTGCCACTTCAACACATGTTGTAACTGTGTTGGTGCAGTTTCAGTCAGTGTCACATTCATCAGTTTCTTTTAAATTCTCTAAATTATTGAAGTGGAAACTGGTAAGGCATATGAGTGTATATTTATTATAATGCTAACTTTGTGAAATGTGAGATTAAYTGAAGGATTAGTTTCGAAGTACTGTAGTGCCTGAGTTTGCAGATTGCATGTGAAGTGGGCAAAAAATCTTCCTCCTTCTATAGTGCAATGCTCTTATGGTCAAATGGGTAACTTTACAGGTAGAAGATAGAAATTAGGTATTTTTATCTCAACATGGCTTGAAGCACTGAACCTTCAGGTAAAATCATTTGGATGAATTTCCTATAGAAATTCCTCCATATTCCTCATCACTTCCTAAGTGTGAAAAAGACATTTGATCTGTTAATTTGCTCTATTAGCTTTTGAAAGTGCTAAAAATCTGTGTAGTGAGTCACTGGAACAAAATATTCAAAACAGTGGGTAGGGACAACAGGGAAACTTCCACACTTATTTCCTTCTGGATTTTAGCTGAACAAGAGTATGGTCAAATGATTTGTAAGTAAATACAAAATGCTTTAAAATTGAAATATCTGATGTTTGAAGACAAAAAAAAAGCAGGAAATCTGGAGCAAAACTAGTCACAGTACATTACTTCTGTTMAAAAGGCCCTGTCATGTGTTCCATTACCTGCTCAGTGTTCATTTTGCAATAAAATGCGTTTTCCATACAGCTATAGGTAAAATTATTAACAATCTTTTCAATGTTACAAGAATTATTCTTGTCAGAAAAGGGGATTACTTATCAGTGGAATATTTTTCCCCAGTCTTTGAAGGTTGTTTTTTTTTTTTGTAGTATGAGTTTTCTATACCATACAGTGTTTTCCTCTCCTTTTTGGAGAGGAAAGGATTTGGACCTTTTGCTTTATGCTGAAGAACTAGCCACTCTGTTTTGGAGCTCTACTATCTYTCTCTGTGTAGTCAGGAAAAAAAAAGGAAAACAGTGAACTTTGATATTTTCTTTCCTCAATGCAATAATGTGCAATTTCCTGTCTTACCTTCAGTACTGTTTTCATTTACATTTTATTTTTTATTTTACAGGAGGGCAAGAGCAAATAAAATACATTACTAGTTTCCTATTAACTTCCTGCACATGCTATTGGAAGAGTACAATGCTGCCTTTATGTGAAAATGAAATACTAAGCTTATCTGTTTTCAACATTAATGGCAAAATTGCTGACCAATATATTAAAATTATGTACAAGAAAAACTGCTTCCTTGGCTGTTCATATTGAGTCAATTTCATTCATTATGATTCTATATCTGAAAGTACAGACTGCAAAATATGGGGTCTCCATCTCAAATAAAGTATTAATATTTACAGAGAATGTATGTCTTTTGCTATTTGGGAGTAATGTTTTCTGGGATTCAGTGTTCACTGAATCCAACAGTAATCTTGCCTGTGACTAATGGGAACAGAATGTCATGGTCATGTCAACCTCTGACCTATCTCCTGATTTGTCCTGATATYTTGAGGAGATTCTTCCCTAAGAACTAGTTTCTGGTTCTGTAAAATGAGCTTGTGAGAGGTTGCTTAGGTGCTTTTGCTGCAGCATGGTGAGATGTGGAGCTCTTTGAATTGACTTTAATTCACTCTAGCTTSTTTGATGATAGACAGTGTTTTAGAACTCCATCAAAAATTGTGCCCTATACATGCAGTTTTGGCTACACATTTGGCCAGTCAGATGATTCAGGTTTCAGATTTAATAAGGTTTTGTAGGTTCCACCACTTGCTAAGTTCCCAAGACTAGCTGTCCCATGAACCTTAAGCATTATGATATTTAGCACTAMAGTGCTGCAACATAGGTCCTCAGTGCTGGGAGTGGATGACTTTGGCACCCAGCTCCTGTGAAAGTTTTATTTATTTGTTGGGATTTTAGATAGACAGGATGCTAAATGCTTGCATGCCTCAGTCAATAAAAAACAAGTATTTCAAATCCCACGCGGTCTGACATATTCAGCTGGATTTGCATTTGTTTACAGAGATACAGRACCGCTGACCAGCCAACAAGACCATTCGCTACCCAGTCATCTCAGGAAAAAATTCTCTCTGGAGAAAATGTCTATACCCAGTGTGTTCTTACTAGAATTCATTTGCTCTGTGATGTATCAGGGGAGACCTTTGGTACCTGCAGATTCAGAGCTGGTGCCTAACCTCTGAGGTTAGAACCCCTGGACTTTGCATTTTGGCATTGTCCTTATCTACATTTTTTCTAAGAYATCACCGTTAAGTAGAAAGATAATGGCAGTGCTTTCTAGAGTTCAGTAAGTGTTAGATTAAGGCTGCGTACCTAAAACTTATGCAACAGCTGTGTTGTATTTTGCTTTTTCTCCAMCTGCATGTTCTGATGCTGTCAGCTGCTTAATAATCCAGCATTAGCATACAAGGTATGGGTCACCCTCTTTAGATCCATAAAGTGAGCGATGTGAATCCTTCAACTGAAAGATTCACAAATGATTCAAATTGAAGAAGATTACTCAGATCTTTTGTTTCTGGAGTCAGGACTCTGGGGTTTGGAGAAAGAGGACATTGGGATATTATATTAAAACCAGAAAATGGTACCATCATTGGAAGTGTCTGATTGACACTTTTTATGTTAAACTTCGTAATGATAAAGTCAGATATCTCAATTAGATTCTTCATATACATGACATGAATTACCTTCCAGGGAAGTAATTCCACAATCACTATAAGGGGAGCTCAGTGTGATTGGCTTCAAATCTGTAAACTATATTCAATGTGTCTAAAGTTTGAAGCCTTTTGCTTTTCGCTTTCTATTTTAAGACATGATGCATCATGAGCCTGAACCTGTCCATAGAACAGAATGCAAAAGAGATGTGTAAGAGCAGGCTCAGGTACACCTAGCAGGAGTTCTGTGCCAGCTGGTGGTCTGTACTGACAACCCTTGGCTCTGCAAGCTCCTCAACGTGAGTGCCAAACATCCTGCCTGCAAAGCCGGCAGTCCTCCTATCTGACCCTCTGTTTGTGATAAAGATTA
This sequence comes from Amblyornis subalaris, assembly GCA_018881555.1. Lineage (NCBI taxonomy): Eukaryota > Metazoa > Chordata > Aves > Passeriformes > Ptilonorhynchidae > Amblyornis > Amblyornis subalaris. Next base: position 6,871,453 of record JACAXG010000032.1, read on the forward strand.
AGGTATGCCTGGAGACCTCTGATAGCTGCATGCAAGTAAAAAGCATATTATCAGATCTGACAGAAGAGCAGAAAAAGGTAGAACTACAAAGAGAAAATGGAATCCCCTCAAGCATGAACTGAAAAGTTGAGGCTGATGACTAGAAGCCTCACTGAGGTTTGCAAATGATAGCAAAGAAGTGTCTGAAATCATACAGTCCCCATAAGCTTAAGACTTCTCAGTCTAATCAGAACAAGCCTCAGGCTTATGGATTTGGACAGACATTTGTTGCAGGACTCATTACAGTGTGTCTTTAATTGCCTGCACCTGATTCAGTAGTTTCTTCAGTTATCATTGTGCATCATTCATCACTGCCCCACTGCCTCAAAAAAAATCACCTCCAGCAACAGAGAGATGAATGGTTTGAAAGTAAAAAGTTTCTGTGTACATTTAAACAGTTGAAAGGTTTTCAGCTTTTTATTTGCACTCCATCTGTGACAATAACCTTCATTTTGAGCAGAAGTGTTATTRCAGATAATTATGCTTTAAACAAAGCAAAAGGGGATGAAATTGAATATGAGTGTTCGATAGCCAAGTATCCCACTTCATGTCCTTGTTTTACTAAAGATAACTGGATCAACATGTCCACAAGTTGCATGCTCAGGTGCCCTCTAGAGAGATTATCTTATTTTGCATATGTATACATGTATATCAAGACTGTATAGGACATTTTTCCCTGGAACCCTTCTAGACTTGACTTTCACAATAGGYCAATAAGTACACACTGTACAACACTAATAGTAATGATGTGTAATTCAGGAAAATATCTAAATCCATATCAGAAATTAGCATCTTTTTCTGCTAAGTGCTGTATAAAAACTATAAGAAAGCAGTTTCAGTGCAGAAGTTTATAAATTAAATCACTTCATGCAAATCTGTTATTCAGAGGCTAAGAGAATCAGAAATGATTTGTAAGATCAAACAAGGCAGAGGCCCTGTTTGTAAACAGAACTTCAATTCTGTAAAATGAATAAGCAACCCCCAGTGGATTCCTTTATCTGGTTTCAATATAGTTTATATTTTTCCACCATGATCTCTGCCATCCAGGTGGGACTTTCTCCCTCCTAGTTGCTGAGCTGACCACAGCTGTCAGAAAGGAAACCTTCCCAATCACAGCTAAATCCTAGTTAGACTCTGGGAAAGAATGCACTGGAGAACATGTGCCACGCAAGGTAGTCCAACAACCTGTTGTAATTTTAAAACTTCATGAACTCCTAACTCAGTAACTTTTATTGACAATATCTGCAACCACACATTTCAAGCAAAACATGGTTGCCCAAACCAAGATTGGGTTTCACAGGTGATGTAAAYGTAGATAAATAACAAGTGGAATCATGGAATCATAGAATTGTGTATATTGGAAAAGACCTTTAAGATCATCGGGTACAACCATTAACTCAACACTGCCAAACTTAACCACGTCCYTAAGAGCCACATCTACCAAACGTCTTTAAAATACCTCCAGGGATGGTGACTCCACCACTTCCCCAACCAGCCTGCCCTAATGCTTGACAATCCTTTCTGGGAAGAAATTTTTCATTATGTCCAAACGAAACCTCCCCTGGTGCAACTTGAAGCCTTTCCCTCTTGTACTATTGCTTGTTAACTTGGAAAATAGACCAAGCCCTAGTTGGATACAATGAATTTTCAGGCTTGCAGAGAGCAATAAGGTCCTCCCYGAGCTTCTTTTTCTCCAGACGAACCCTGGCTCCCTCAGCTGCTCCTCATCAGACTTGTGACTGGGTTGGGCCTGAAGAGCATCCTGCGGTGAGGAACCTGCCTGCAGTAAGGTGGGATAAATACTGGCTTGGCACCGACTTCATGTTGAAAATACATTTCTCTACCCTCACTGTAATCACTACTGAATGCAAACAGCATCCATCCCAGCCCCCTTTGCTGGTTCCCCACCCTACTTAGAAGAACAGTCTTGTGGAAGCTGTGTCCTCTGCCCACTAGCTTACTTACTCATGTGCAGGTCTGTAATCCTCCCCGTACCAGACACTTTTCTTTCACCATGTACAAAACTTCTCTACAAGCAAGATTCATGTTACTTGCTAGTTCATGGCAAGCTCTTTCTGTTAATAACAGATGGCAAGGATTGTCATCCTACTGACATTAATGTGTTCCCCACTCCCACTGAGCCACCCAAAGAGTCCCTGTTAGCTGGCAGGCATCAGCCTGTTGAAATAGTCTCAATCTCCACTATTCCTTGGGGCRATTCCTCCTTGAAATAGGTTTTTTTTTTGTGATTCACTATTATATTCTGTCCTTCTGTTTTATATCTTCTTTATGTTCTTATTTTGAATCCTCCAGTTGATAACCATGAGACTTTCAGCATTCTTGCTGTGTTTTTACCTTTCTTATCTTTCATAGCTTTACCTTACATTCTGTTTTACAGCTTAAGCAACAGATTTGTTTCTAAAATCGAGCCAATATGACACAGCTGTGACTCACAAAACTGAATTTTCGGTCACGGAGAGGTGAACTTCAAGGCTGTGGGTTAGYAGCCTATTCAGAGTCTCTATGTAGCAGTTTCTCTAGTATAGTCTTGACATTTGAAGCAGGTGTCAAGCAGAGGAATGTTTTGAAAATATACAGGTTACTGCCAGAGTTGCAGTTTGTGTGTGGAGACAAAACAGCACTGCAAAATGCACTTGCATCCCTTATGTTTGGAGCATGTTGCTATACTTGTAGGTGTCTGATAATAAGAGGCATGAGGCCCAAAAGTCAGAGAAGCATGTAAATCTGTTGAGGGACCACGCAGCTTCACAGATTGCTAATCTGCCTTGAGGTTTCCTGGATCTCCCMGAATCCCTTTCCCCTTTGCTTATTTGTTTCAAGCAGGCAGCTGGTTTATATTCCCAGGTCTGCAGAAGCTGCTCTTTCTGCTCCCTGGTCGGGTTAGCCCTAGAACTAACAATTCCTCAGCTGTTGAAATGGACAAAGAAATTTGTAGCCTCCAATTAATCTTGTACTTTTCATCGCCTTTCTTAGTCATGAGTACAGGATGGAAAGAGACACCCTGCTGAGAAGCACTCTTTGCTGTCAGARTAATTTACGTTTTGCATCCCTTTTGTCTTGGCAGTGGTTGTTTAAAGGATCTGTTAATAACAGCACGTGTTCACTCCAGGAGCTTTGCACAAACACCTGAACAGACATCCCTTCTTCCGGTTTATAGGCTGATGTAGAAGGCACAGTGGGCTTTTACCACTTCTTTAGTCGAGTTATCAGGATAGAAATACCAGGGGGGATCTTTGGGGTATAATCATGGCCAGAGGCAAAAAGAACATCTTTGTTGTTTTCTTTCTTTTTTGCATTCATGGAATCCCAGAGCTCAGCTTACACTGACATGTGTTGTAAACTGATGGGTTTGGAGCACTTTTAAATACCTAGTCCTTAAGGAGTATTCTGGCCACTTCCAGTCCCACAGTAGAGCTATTCCATGTGAAGTGGAAACAAAGGTCTAGAAACTCTATGTGCACATCCACCAGTCTCTCCTCTTCTTCAGCTTTCCTCAAACATTTTACTTTCTGTAAGAAGAAATCTTGGAATTGTGGACTATAACGCAGTTGTAGAATGACCAGAGCTGTCTAGACTTTTCCAGGAGACAGAGTTTAATTTTTTTTTCTACTTTTGTTATTTGTGTGGCTGCTAGATGACTAAACAATGTCAGATTAATGGAAATAGTATTCATCAGAGTAAGCAGCTGGGCAGTGTATTCTTTGCACACATCTGGTGTGAAAGGAGAGAATTAGTCCCTTAAGAGATGTAATAGTAGCATTTATTTTTGTCTACTCTGTGTGTGTGTTGTATGATTTCTCTCCCATCTTTTTCTCTAAAAACATATCTGGTCTCATATTCTCTCTGTTCTTGCAAATGGAACTACTTGAAAAGTTAAAATAATTTCTCTATATCATAAAATTTCTAGTTCTGCAAAGCTTTCACCTCGTTAGATGTAGAAGATGATAGCTTGGGTCTGTTTATAAAATACTTTGCTCGATGAATATCTTTTGTACTGGTTGCAAAAATGTGGGGTTTATTATTAATTTTTTAAACATCTGACCAAAATTAATTAATTAATATTACGAGTAGAACAAACTTTCCCATGCTCTTTTAAGAACGTCCAAGAAATGAGTGCAAATATTTTGTTGTTACTAAATAACTCTTAGTTTTCAGGTGACAATGCATTGGATTTCTAAATTTATTTAGAATTCAGTCACTCATTACCGTTAAATGGAATTAGAGTTGCAAAGAACTTCTGATGAACAAGGTCTGCTTTTCTGTTTAAAACAGGCTGTCTATTGATTTGGGTGGGTTTTTATTTGATTGGTTTGATTTTTTTGTTGTAAAGGCTGGGTATTCCTCGATCCTGCTGAGTATCAACTCTCCAGGAATATAACAAATAAAAGAAACTATCTGGATGAATATGTTTGTGAAGCTGCCATCATTTTCACTCTAATGATGCTAGGTTGAGCACTAGTATAGGGTCAGTAATTTCCTGGAGTGAAGAATAAAATATTTCATAATCTGTAGATTTCACAGTTTGTGATACATACATATAGCGTGCTGAATGTTACAGATGTGCTCTGGGCTTTCCTGGGAGTTTGTTGTACATCTTTTGTGCCCTTTTTTTTGTGTAATGGCACACTTCCACATTACTGTTCCGTCCTCTTTAGGACGGTGGCATCCATTTCACAGTCTGACTGAAGTTACTTCTTGTCTCCCGGTCTAAAAACTCCTCTCCTTATGGGAGTGCTTTACTTCTTGCTCTCTTACATTAACACCGGGAACATTGTAGTTTTATTGGTTCCTCTGTTTTCTAGTGTTCATTTTTTATGTAGACTATTCCATATGAAGTCCAAAGATAAGTCTAGAAACTCAACAACTTTCACAGTTCCACCAAATTTCAACAGCTCATAGCCATTTAGCTTATTTATAACTGTCAGGTAGACTGTTTTATGTAACTTTTACTACAGGCTTTCACAGTTCCCAAGACAAATACTGCTGTTTATTGAAATGACCAGCAGAAGCACAGAGCAGCTTTAAAGATATTCATTTATTTATTACACTTTTTTTCTATGAACTGGATGTTCTTTCCAAATTGTTATTCATGTAAAAGCCTTGATACAGTTCCTGAGAGAACTTTTTGAATGTCAGCTAAGAAAATCTGAAGAACTAATAGGAAAGTTTCACTTTTTGGTCACTTTTAGCAAATGAGCTTCTAGAAAAGGTGAGGTTGTCATCATGTGCTCAACAGTACAAGTAACATTTTGAAAGATCTTTACTTTCCCTTATGAAGAGAAATTCTTAAGGAACCTCCAGAATCAGTTTTCACTGGTATGTCCATGATAATTCTTTTCTGTATTGCACTGCATGATATTCCATGAAAGATGATCGCCAGGAAACATGATTATTTATTTGTTGARATAGGGGAAGGCCATTGACTTATGAACCAGTTTAAAGTTTAAGGTACGGGTAGGGGACTAGGAAAACTGTTTGGCTCGTAGAGTGAACTCTCACTGAGAAAGACAAAAGAAATTGCTCCACAATTATCAGAGATACARGAGGACACAGAAATCTATCTTGGTGAAATCGTAGTTATCTGTGCAATGTTATAGGAAAAAGACAAAGAGAAATCTTATGTTGGTGTACACAAACTGAAAATATAAAAACAGCCTTCTGGCATCATTTAGGTTTAGTGAGATAAGGTCAGGACTGGAATGTTGGTATTGAGTCTGATCAGGAAAGATGTCAAGGAGAAAACATCATGTATAGAGCACTACAGAGATATGAGATGCGAAGCACAGTGAGATTTGCTTGGAAGGAGACTGAGGGATGTTGTAGAAGTCTATCCTAAAACCTTGCTCTAGTAGGTAGATTGTGTTTTTCTTTGAACACAGGATAAATATAAGAAGGTGAAATTGGTAACAGCAATAAACTTTCATTCCTTGATTACTGTTTGGAGAAACATTAACCAGATCACATTTTTTTAAAAAAAGGAGACACTTCCAAAGTTTCTGTAAAGTGCAGAAGTAATAAAGGAAATACATAGGGTTGGCAACACAAATCAGTTTTTTTATGTTTGCTTCTAATTTGATTTTGACTAAGTCCCAAAGACTGATTGAAAACTTGAAATGGAGGGAAGACAATATATGCAAAAGTGATCATGAAATTATAGCATTCGTGTTACTAAAGAGAAGAAACAACAGAATAATGGCAATGGATTTTAAGAAGCCAAACAAAACAAAACAGACCTCAGACTCAGGTTCTGTGGGTCAGCCCTGACAAGAAAGAGTTTTCATGAGAAAAGGAAGTTTAGGACAGTTGGCAATTTCTAAAAGAGGGAGTGTTAAAAAAAATCTTCTGAATACATGGTCCATTAAACATAAAGGTGCAAATACCTCGAACCACCACCTAAAGAAGACTTTGTGCAGAATATTACTGAAACTGCAGATTAGACATTCTTTCTCAGTGCCTCTATCACTGCCTGTTATGACACGGATCTTTCCTCTGAGCCRGGGTGACAATTCTTCTCTTGTTCTCTTGATAGTGATTTACCTACCTCAAAGAAAGTGAAGAATTATGTAGACCATAATCTAGCCACCAATTCCAAGTACATAATCTAGATATTGTAACATTTAAAAAGTGCACATGGCCRGCACAGAATGATTGACATCAACTGACATTTTTTTCCCTTTTGTCCTTGGTCCCTGAATTCTATAATAATGCAAACACCATTTTTTTTAGCTTCACTCTGAATTTACCATGTAATCCATTAGGTCAGAAAGAAATTACAGTAATTGTTATCAAGTCCCTTTCTCTAATGGCAGGACTGGTTTTAACTCTTTTTACTSTTTCCATGATAAGAAAACAAATCTGCTAAGAAAACCCGTAGAATTGTTTTATTTATCACTGTAATATTCTTTTTAGTGCTAATTTTAGTGCTTCTTTTTTTAAAAAATAATTTTCCTTTATTTTAGTTACATCCAAACATTTCTATACTTTATTTGTCCTTTATTTCTTACATATGTAGCCAATATGAATAATTGAATCCTGCCCTCTTCATATTAGTACAATTACTTGCAGAAAGCTACTGTGTCTGCTCTTGACATGTGTCTCTCATAAAAACCTCTCTGGTTTTCTCTCTCTTTTTTTTCAAACCTCTCTCCCCACTTCAGCTCTTTGTGTTTTCCATGGCATTTATTACCATGCAACTTATGCTCTGAATTCTTGGTACCACTCTATGTGAACTGCTGCAGAGGAGAACAGGATTGCTTAAATCCATCCTAACTCCTCGAAAGCATGAACATAGCTTTGATTGTTCTGGCAGTTCTCTTGAGTTTAGTTTTGGGATTTTTTTCAGAAATAATTTCCAAAATTAATGCTACTTCATTTCTCCCACTAGGGTGGCTCTGTTGGCCTACTGCTCCTCGGTTCAGTCTTGTAGATTTCCTTTTCAAGATGTACAGTTCAGCAGCTCAGTACAACTGGTTGGCTGGTCAAAACTTAAACGCCTTATTTCTGAGAGTACAAAATTGCAGAGGATCCACAAGTACAAAATTATCCACTGAGGGCAAAATCCACCCATGCCCTGTTCTCCCGAAAACATTCAATTTCATAGATGTTGCACCTGATAGAAAATCACAGTGGCCTTTAGTACGGGCAGGGAATCTTCAGCATTCAATGCTAAATCACAAGATTGTTTTTAAAATGAAGCGTTTGAAGACCTTGGCATTTTTATAGCATGGTTTTTCTGACTGTGGTTCTCACATAACTTCTGGTTTGATGCAACATCAATATTCCTTGAGTAGTTACAAAGACACTCTTTCAATTCTTTAACCCTTTTCGTGAACCATTTCCATGAACCTTGAAAACTATCAACTTTTATAATGGGCATGTCAGAAAATAGAGCATTAATTTACAAAGATTCCTACTCAGAAGAAAATAAAACTCAGAGTACTGAAAAAAGTGTGAAGTGCTATCACTTGTGGACTCAATATGCAATCATCAGACTCTCTTTATTGACTGTGAGGGCTGCTAGGAAAGATACTCTTACTGGGTTTTATGTATCAGCACTTCAAAGCATCAACGTTAATTGTCTGATGTGTGGGATGATGTCTTAATGCACACCTCAAGCAGTTCTGGTAACATATTCTTATCAAAGATTTATTTAACCCAGTTGCTCAGGCTTTAAGCAGGAGTCAAGGGAGGCGATAATTTGAAGTCTCCTCAGCCCATATGGTGCCAGCCCTTCCACCAGTAGTAACTCAGAAGGTTTTGTGGCAGGCACAAGGAAGTATGCTTCTCCAGGAGACCTAAATAAGGTTGGGCTTCTTAACAGTGGGTAGGCAAAGGGCAAATGATGTTTATTTGAACATGTCACTAAAATCATGTCAGTAGGGAAAAGAACAAACCAGATGGTGCTCAATGGGAGAGGAGTCATGATCACCAGCTCGCTCTGCAATCAGCCAGAGTGGGAACCCCTGAGCGAGCAGCCATTTCTGCCTATTACCTGAATGTGAGCACAGCAGGCAAGTCATTTGTCTTGTACCTGGGCTTTTAGACTGGAAAACCTCTATCCAGTAATCCTATTACAGCATTTCTGTTAAATCGTGCAGCCTAAATGCCAGTCAGAKGGTTGTGTGCAAATACTCTTTTATACTTTTAGTTTTTTATTTTAATATTCAGACACAGATTTGCCTGCATTCCCATGGTAGATATGAATACACTAAATCTGAATAGGCTTTTTTATTATTATTATTTTACAGGAAATTTTTCCTGTCTCTGAAAATTTACTCTGAATGCATCAAAGACACTGAAAARAACCAAGCAAAAACCAACYAACCTAACAAAAAAACCCCAACCAAATTTTGGTAATCAAGTGCATATATATGGTAATTATATTTAATTATTTTTATAACTTTTATAGCTAATTGGTAAGTTTTTAAATTATTGTTATTCATAGGTAAGTTTAACTGACATTTTGACATGTGGAAAGAGTAGAAGATGAACTGTTAGGGCAATGAAGAAATATAATGGTAATGTAAAATATTGTTTACATTTTTTTCCCCATTTCTTTCATTTTGTGGATCAGAGTGGGGAGAGGCATTTCAGACTAAAACTTCACATTAGGCACTGCCAGTACAGGTGTAAAATTACTGCCAGTTTAACAGGTTATAAATATTAGAAGTCCATATCAATGACAAGTTTTACGGTATGCTTTTCTAATGTCCCTTTCCCTGACATATAATTGCAATAGAGTTAGTCCACTCTACCCTTGATAAGTAAAAGCAGTGCAAGCTGCAGTCTGTGCTGCTTTTCACACTGGAGCTAGCTAGTTAATCATAGAAGGATGAACATAGAAGGGAGAGAATAGCAATCCTACTGTATTATGCACAAAAAGGGACCACTTCTACCTCCTACCAGGAGGGTGAGTTTGGAAGAAAAAGCACTATAAGATTACTATAGTTAATTATAGTTGCTATATGCTACTTGACTGAATTAATAACTTGACCAAGATCAACTTTCTGGAAGACTGTTAGAGCAATTAAAACCCAGTTTTATTTCTTCCATTTGCTTTATCCAAGACCTCCTGTAACAAATTAAGTCTCAATCCATTACTGACTCTACACAAAGGGTAGCTTTTTATCCACATGCTCACACTACACAACTACACATGTATGTTGGAGGCTACTTTTGAGGTGTGAGAAAGAGAAGAGGTCTYCTGCTATTTCACTGGTAGGGTTTTCTTTCCTATACCCTTTGAGCTTAATCTTTACTTTTGTATCTTGAAAAAGTGTGGAGCTAAGAGCTGAAGCCCATTGCAAAGCAATTATCCTTGATGTTCCCATTTCCTGCAGTTCCTTTCAAGGGAATGACATTATACAGAGCTATGAATCAAGTATCACTTACCTTGAAGCCAGACATTCATCTATTTAGATGAGTTAAAAATCAACATTTGAGAAAACTGGTCTAGCTGCAAATGGCAATAAAAACTAAACTGTTTTCAAAGCATTCAAAACGAAGTGCAGTTAAGCAAACTGATGAACTGATGACCCATCACTGAAATGTCAGGCATCAGCAACTGGGAAAAGCCACACTCTTTGAGGGACTTCAGTCTTGAAGTGYGTGAAGGGTGGAATGATCTTATTCTAGTTGATGTGTGTGCACTGCAAGTGTTCCTGCACCTCAGGGATTTTAAGCAATTTTTTTTATACCCTGATATGCTACTAGAAATTGAGTGATGAAATCTACTAAAGCAAAATTGTCCTGTCTGTTTTGGTTTCTTTACTGTTCTTTTCCAGGGATCTGAGGTACCTGCACAGAGCATTATATTACTCATTAGGATGGCTCTCCTCTTGAATAGACATATTTAAACAAAACTAACTCAAACCAGTAAGTATTCATGGCATCCCCATTTCAGGATCATATGATAAATATTAACAGAAGGCAATTTATATTACCTACATATCCTCCAAAAAGACTCTGTAATTGAAAGAGGCATCAGACTTTGATTACTTACAATTTATCACTGGCATTGTAACTACTGAGACTGACTAGAACACTTCCAAAGCAAATATCACGGAATCACAGAATCACCAGGTTGGAAGAGACCTACAAGATCATCGAGTCCAACCCATGCCCCAACATCTCAACAAAACTAAACCATGTCACCGAGTGCCACATCCAATCTCTTTTTAAACAACATAAAGTTTTGAAAAGAGATATAAAATGGTCAAAGATTCATGCAGAGATCCAGAAGAGAGAAAGCAGGAGAAGAAAATAATGAATTTTTTGTTAAGGAATAAAATATGATTTTGTAAAAAAAAGATAATAATGGAAAAGCTGAACCAGTTTATTAATATTTTTTTAAAATGTACTTAAAGGAGGCAGAACAGTAGATTCTGTAAAAAAACCCAATAAAAATGATGAAATTGAGGAAGATATAATTAACATTCTTTGAAAMGCATCCTGTATGATAACTGAAATGCATAGAGTGTACACTGTAATGTCCTTGTTTCTTTTTTCCTATGTTGTGCTGGTACTCCTGTTATATTATCATAATGTGCATTCAAGTAAAATTAAGATTTTTAAGCTCTAAGAGAGAGCAAGTTGTGCTTCCTGCTTAAAAGCATGYCCCTTTTAAATATTTATAGGATATCTGGATGTCATGAAGATAAGCTTATCATTAGGCTTTAACCAAATCCTTGTAATAATAATAGCAATATCTCAACCTTCTGTAAAATCCTTTGTCCRTAGATCACAGATGCAATCCTCAAAAGTCTAGATCTTGTCACTGKTAGTCTTGTGTGTACTTGAGGCTCATGTGAAATGCCAGTATGATCAKTTGAAGTTCCTGTCTAAGTACAGCTCACAGAATAACCCAGTTTAAGTAAGACATCCAAAATGCGTTTTTAGGTAACTGAAGTTTGCACAGTTTCAAGAGAAGCAAAAGTAGTCATTTATAGGCTTGAAGATACTTATACTTTAAAAGAACAAACATGGCTGGAAATAAAATACAGATTTTTTTTTATAGATTTCAGATTTAGATGATACCTTTTTTTCAAGTATTGATGAAGACATTCAACAGGAGTTTATAAATTATGGGGGGGTTCGAATGACAGTAAATCAACTGTATTTTTATGTGTTTGAGGAAGGATGAAACAAGGTAGGTAGGCAGGCATATACTTGCAGAGTTTTGGCAATGAAAGGAGRACTTGCTTATAAGGACAAGGACAATAGGAATACATTGGAAATATCTAATTAACTAGATAATAACCTYGCATGTTCTATGTGTGGGGGGTTGGGKTTTTTTTCTTTTCCTTTTTTTTCTTCCTTGTGGATTAGCTCCTGCAGGAAAACAATACCTGKCTAAGGATAGCAGGTCACCTTGCTTAATCCTCACTTTGTCACCGTACAAGTCAAAAGAAGGTTCATTTGACTGTCTGGTGCTTACATTAAGTTACAGACATTCTCAATGGTAATAGTTATGAAAAGCTATCAGGAATCTTTCTTTTCAGCAAAGAAAATCCTTAAATGATAATTTCTACTTTTTTWWAAATTTCATTTTATTTTATTTAAATGAAACTTGATTTTTTCTGAAATATATTCTCTATGGTTACACATAAACCCTGTTCTTTACTGTGGAATTACAATACTGTACCACTTTGCTACCCCTGCAAGATACTTACAATACTGATTAAAACTATTAAGGGAAAGTAGGTCTGAAGTAACATGTAAGAGCACTAGAGCAAAAGCAGCGAGGAGGAAGGTTTAACGTTATCCAGCCGTAAATACAGAAGAGTGAATAGTGCCACAGTTTAGGAAGTGTATTCTTTACAGTCTTACGTGATAATTTTCTGTAACTAATATATTCCAATCTCTAGAAGTTACCAAACCATTACGACTATATCTGTATTTTTCAATGGAGTAATAAACCTGTATAATGAAACTCAATTCCTTTAGGATGAAGGACATGAATGTTCACGCTGTACCCCCAAAAGTTCCAAACATACACACAAATCAAACAGATGTGCTGGCATCTACTTCAGGACTGGGGATGTAAATTTAATTGTTGTGGAATCCTCTCTGTGTCTGCATGCGTGTGCACACCTTATTTTAGTATCATAAAAAGGGAAATGCACACCTATTGCTATTTGGTCTCATAGCCTGTTCCTTATTACTTATTCTCGTTGGTCATGTTCTGTTCAACACTCCACCCTTGAGCTTTTATTATAACTTGCATGCCAAACCACTCTTTTTGAGCTTAGGGGTACACACAAAGGTAACATAATACCATTACTGCTTTATTGTCTACATAAATAATGGATTTCTTTTGAAAAGCTAGCAAAAATTTGGAGAAAAGCTCTCCCTCCTTTTAATGCATCAAAGCCAAATGATGCTACAACTCTTTTATACTACTAAAGTGAGTGCAGCTATATTTTCTAAGGGCCATTTACACACCTAGAGTAGAGAAATATGTGGACTGCTGTGGGAAACTTTGATACTTGCAACATTTAAAAAAAAGATGACAATTACCAATGCAAAAAGTGGTGTTCCAACTTACAAATGGTTTTTCATAAAATGTGTTACTGACAAGAGCCATATAGCACAAGGAACTGATGAAACTAGGAAAACAGATAATTGGTTCCACAATGGAACTTCTTTTCATAGACAGAAAAGCATATATTCTTAAGCAAAAATGAGCATTTTGTTGACCAAGGCTACATCAAATGTCTGCAATGGTATGGGAAAAAYTTGTTCCAAGGATGCAGGAAAAATTTGCTCTGTAAAAAACCCCAGATGTGTAAAACAACTTTCAAAAATACAAGCATGTAAAAATTCTCTTTATACTCTGCTACATAACTTTCTAAACCAAGAAATTCAGGTGTGATTCATATCTTGTTCTGACAATTTATTGTCACTACTGTAAAGCAAGTGTTGCTGTTGTGTTTGACAACTGGGAATAAGGGSATAATACTGTTTACGAGACCAGAAAAAAATTTGTTGTCAGCAAAAAGCCACATATGCTACTTCAATTTTTCTAGTTGTGTCTCTTTATACTAAAAACTCATTTGCACAATTAATCCYGGAACAAAATCTTTCTAGTGAAAATAGCATGCAATAATGCTACTGCTTCTTTCTAGAGTAAGCATTCATGCTTTCATAATGTAGTGCATGCATTTAAACCATCACAAGTCCATTGAGAAGATGGAGAGCTTACAGAAATTATTCAAGTTTCCTAATTAATGTATATGTAAATATATATATACATTATATATGTATATATATAATGTGTGTATATATATACACATATATATGTGTGTATATATATGTATATATACACATATATATATATGTGTATATATATGTATATATTACTTGTATATGTAAACATACAAGTAATATATATACAAGTAATGTATATATAAACATAAGGTCTAAAGTTTTGCCTTAGACCTTCTATTTCTGTACAAATATAGAGACATGTCAGTTAATATAGATTATAGTAGTATATGTAACTTAACAGTAGCATGTATGAGTACAGAAGTCCAACTGTATTGATAAATACTTAAAAAATAATTTGATAAATGTCTGTAAATAGGGAATAACTTTGTAAACACAGTCTTCTCTAAAAATAATGTAGCTGGAGTAGCTGAATTCATTTTGTTGGTCTTGTGTATTTGAAGCACTTTACRTCTGACTGTCATCGTTTTAAGCCCAGCTGGAGACGAAACACCACCAGCCCCTTGCTCAATTCTCCCCTTCTCTTCCCCTCAACTTGGGTGGAATGTGGAGGAGAATTGAAGTAACTGTTGAGATGAGAGCAGTTTAACTGAAAATAAAGTAAAATACATTAACAGTGGTAAATAATAATAATCATAATAAAAAGCAAATAAAAAAAAGTAATGCACAATGCAACTGCTCACCATCTGCTGACCAATGCCAGACCCCCTTCCTGAACCCAGAYTGGCTCCCTTGCAGGTAACTCCCCCCAGTTTATATACCAAGCATGTGGAATATCCCAGGTATATTGTCAGTTCAGGCCACCTGTCCCAGCTAAGCTCCCTCACAGTTTGGTGTTTTTTGCATACCTCCTCACTGGCAAAGCATGAGACAAGGAACAAAAGTCCTCAGGAAAAACATGACTTAGAAAGAAACCGAAACATCAGTGTGTTATCAACACCATTCTTGTTCTGAATCCAAAACTTAGCACTGTAACAACTACAAAGAAGAAATTACTCTAGCCCTGGTTCAGGCATTTTGTGTGGCTTAATTTATGCAATTTTTGTGTGTTCAACTTTCAGGATATTTGGTATTCTTAAAGACCTAGCTCCTGCAATCCTTTCCTCATATTCAAGTCTTCTTCAAGGCATATTTTAATCTTTCTGGCTTTTGCAGAAAGTTTGAAAATAAGAACATGAAAAAATTAAGTGGCAATTAGAAAGCAGACTGATCTTTGCTAAAAAGGTGTTTTAATTTTCAGGGCCTGAGTCACAATATTCATAGGCAATGCTTTCCTTGGTAGTGCTGTGCAGGTAAGATACAAGCACTAGATATCTGTGGCAGAAAATGCAAATTTTTTTTCTTATGTGATAGGTAATGTTTTTAGGGATATTTTTCATGTTTCTATTTCAGATGTTTCAGTAGAAGCATTTTAAAAAGTGCTCAAGTAGACCAAATTATGCATATCCTATTTAAAGTAAAATCGGTATTGTACAAAAAGTGCTCAGTTTTAAAATCCGATGTGCCAGGAGAAGTCGTCATTAAAACAGAGTTTGTGTGTCACAAACACTCTTAGACTTTYTTCATAAAAGGACTTATGTGTTCTTTTATTAGGAAAAGTAACAAAAATGCTTACAAAATGCAGGTTAGGGTTTTGTATTGTATGTATTGGCATGGTGATTTACATCATAAAAATGGAACTGCAAATAACTTGGTATTTGTGTACTGAGGAAACAGCCCCTCTACACATGTACTATGCCTTCTGAGCATTAAAACATGAATGATTAATTAGATACAAAACAGAGCAAGTTGACATTTAAAACAATTCCTGGTTGTCATTGTCACTTCCAATGCACAGGATTTAAAAATAAACAAATTACTAGCTAGTTAGATAAATTAATGGAAATTTTTAGTATGTCTTCTAAAAGTCCTTCTAATTGCTTCTGAGAATTTCCCTGTGTAGTTGAATACAATTTGAAGAAACCCTCACAATATTCCACAACTGGTTTCAATTCCCACCGATACAATGTAGATGAAAAAAACCCTGCAAATAATAATAATGTCTGTAAGTTTAATAAAGTGAGTTACTCAAAATTTTAAAAACTGTGCTTTTCATYTGTGTCTATATTAAAAAGCCAGGCAAATAATTGACAATTTTTAAGGAACTCAGTTGACTCCATTGGCTACACAGGGAAGATGATCTTTTAGCTRTCTCAGGAGTGCAGTTTCATCAGACAGTTAAAATTACCTGAGGTAGACTGAAATCAAACATCAATCTTTTTTCCTAGGGAAAGTAAGTGATAAGAACAAGATAAGCTTTTAATAGTTTCCAGATACTAAGATGCAGATTTCAGAGCAATTGACATGAGCAATTGCTGTCAAGTTTTTTGAAGATCTGGGGTCCATTTAAGAAAAATAGACCTACATTAAACTCTCAACTTCAAGAGAAGTTAGCCAGCTTTTCAAACCTCCCTCAAAATGGGAAAACAAGTGGGAGTTGTGGTGAGATGAACCCTAGGGAACCTTAGCTGTGTTACATACAGGCTGAAACAGGAAGACTGATATGCAAAACTGTTTCTATCCATGTCTGGAGCAGGGATGTGAAGTCCCAGTTCATATAACARGTTACCATGCAGCAGTGTGGGCTGGGGGTGACCTGCTGCAAAGCAGCTCTGTGGAGAAGGACCTGGGGGTCCTGGTGGACAACAAGCTGTCCATGGGTCAGCAGTGCCCTTGTGGCCAAGAAGGCCAATGATGTTCTGGGGGGCATTAGGAAGATCCTTGCCAGAAGGTTGAGGGAGGTGACCCTGCCCCTCTGCTCAGCCCTGGTGAGGCCACACCTGGAGTTCTGTGTCCAGTTCTGGGCTACTCAGTACAAGAAAGACAAGGAGCTACTGGAGCAGGTCCAACAGAGGGCTATAAAGATGATTAAGGGATTGGAGCATCTCTCTTATGAGAAAAAGCTGACAGTTGTGCCTGATCAGGCTCAAGAAGAGATGACTGAGAGACCTTGTCAATGCCTACCAGTATCTGAAGGGAGGGTGTCAAGAAGATGGACCAGGCTCTGCTCGGTGGTGCTGAGCAATAGGACAAGAGGCAATGGACAAAAACTGATGAACAGGAAGTTCCACCTGAACATGAAGAAGAGCTTCTTTACTGTGCAGGTGACCACACACTGGACCAGATTGCCCAGACAGGCTGTGGAGTCTCCCTCACTGGATATATTCCAGAACCATCTGGACACAATTCTGTGCCATGTGCTCTAGGATGACGCTGCCTCAGCAGAGAGGTTGGACCAGGTGACCCTCTGTGTTCCCTTCCAACCTGACCCACTCTGTGGTTCTGTGAATTGAACCTGCATGTGAGCTTTTAGCACTGAGAGAACAGATAGTATCTGTGGGACTGCCTATACCATGTGTATGTGCCCACACCAGGTAATGCCCCACACAGATATGTAAAGACCAATGAGAAGAAGCGGATACTTGTGGAAGTATCCGCTCCAGAGGAAGACCCTGTCTGCAAATTTCAGTAGCGGACATGAAGCGGATGGCACCTCTTCCCTGAGACTTCYGTGACATTTTACCTAATTTCACTGACAGTGTATGAAATGCTATTAAGCAGCTCTGACTAGATACTTGAAGTTTAGACATAGCTACTGCTTTGATTCAAGTTTTAAACCTTTCTCATAGAGAAAGCAAGGTTGTCATACCCTTACCCTTCTCCTTGAGGCACTGTTGAGACAACCACCTATACAGGAAATATTTGAATGAATCATCTGCTCATAAACTAATTACAGTTTGTGACCCCACTTTTATGTGCATATACGTCTACAAGGGCCAAGTCATAGTTATTTGGGTCACACTACTGCGGACATTTACGTACATATTTMTGTCTGTCACAATGGATGTCTTGTGTTAATTTTATAAATTGTGTGTGGGTGCATGTTTGTAGGTTTAAGTGCCCTGCTTTGAAAAGAGCTGAATGAGAAAAAGGCAGTGTGCTGGTTCGGCTGTAAACCAGCAGGGGAAATTAACCCCACRCAGAATACCTYGAGAGATTTTAGGTCAAAATTACAATTTTAATAAAAAAGGTTAAAATAAATGCAGGAATACAGAAACACGGGCTTAAACAAACCGACAGAGTCACGGTACAACCTGACACCCTGCTGACCAGGGTGGTAGCTGTGCAGTCCAGTTAGGCACTGATCCTGCAGGAAGGCCTGGTAGYCCAGTCCCGGTAGTGGAGTGGAGTGGAGTAGCTGAGTCCAATTCCTTGGAGTGGAGTGGAGTGGAGTAGCTAGCTGAATCCAATTCCGAGGAGCGGAGTCCAGTCACGTCGAGTCGAGAGTCTCGTCGAGAGCGGAGCCCCAAGAGCGGAGTCCTGTYGAATYGAGGGTATMTTCTCCCATCCAAACCCCTTGTTTTATGCTGTGCTTCTTGGCTGGCACCTCCCCCGGGGCGGGGACTTTCATAATGTAAGAGGATCTTCCGGGTGTTCTATTGATTGTTTCGGTAATGAGCTTGGAGGAGTCCTAGGGTCCTTCCAAATGTTCCGGAAGGGTTCAGGCTAAGTAGTCAGGCTGGGTGGTGCTAATGGGCCATTACCTGAGATCAGATAACCAGGGTGGGTAGTACTTCCTGTCGGTTGGAGTGCTTATCTCAGTTGAGATAAGGAGTCCCAGGTGTATAATTATGAAATTTATCCAGCTTTTGTGGGTGGTAATAGAATATTTAACTAACCCAGGACAGGCAGACAGGATTTTCTCTTTTCCAGTACAAACCTAAAAGATCTGCCAGTGATTATGTGACTCTGGAACCTGGAAGTATACAAGAATATGATAAAAAGATGTGTAACATAAAAAGTGGCAGTACATGAACTAAAGTCAAATTCTGACTTGTAAGATTCCTTTCTCAGACGTGAAGATAGAAGTAAAATCTTCATTTTTTCATAACAGATTGTGTTTCATCTTCTAGTAAAGTTATTGTCAAAGAAGTCCAATATTTTATGATGATCTAATTAGCACTCTCACAAGCTGTTAACATTTGTACTTGCAGTCAAGTGGCATTCAGAGAAGTGTGAAATTTTTCTGCCTTTGAAAATATTTAGGAAATCAGTTCTCCTGAAAGGGAGAGGTCTACTTTAAAAGCCTGTAAATACATCAATGGAAACTGATTCTCAGCAAGGCACTTTAGATGTCTACTGTTGAATGAATTAATGAATAATACTCCCTAAAAGTGTAACTTTTCCTCTACACCTGCTTCTTATGTAAGCTGTTAGTTTATTTGCATTGTTTGCAGTCTTTAAAATTATAGTGTCAATCACATGCTTGTCAGTTGCAATGACAATTATAAATGAACATAACTTCATTTCCTATCGGTCCATGTCTTTTAGTCAATTGATCTTTAAGTCCAGTGATGACAATATCTTTGACTATCTCTGACTATATTTAAAAGTCTTCTCACAGGGAAGTTTGGAAGACAAGATGCCGTATTTGATTTTCAACACTATATTCTAGAAACAAGATTGAGAATTATTGGGAGCAAACTTCAGAATTTTCAAACTTGATATCTCCTTTACCTAGTTTACAGTTTTTAGGGGATGCTCGATGGGAGCTCTAGTCTTGATTGAAATTGGACAGCAGGTTCAAAAGTTGCCAGGGGCATATACAGACGTACACAAAGACTGTGTGATTACATGCACTGTTATCAGCAGAAACAAATGAAAAAAGAATCACAAACTATTCCTTTCAGTATTGTTCAAGGTGATGTGAGAATAACTGCGAATGAGACKATCTATTCTCAAGAGGGGAACTTAGATTGCTGAAAGAGAACACACGTACACACAAACATTCTTTAGATTTGTTTAGAGGAGGAAAACTTTGGAGGTCAGACCAAAGAAATAACAGAGATAACAGCAGCACCTGAACTRCTACAACTCTTTTTTTTCCTCTAACTTCAGAAGGCAGCTAAAACCCACTTCTACTGTAAGTTTCCTGTCTTATATGAGCCCCTGACAATAGGAACCTTATAAAATCACTTTTGACCACAGTTGCATTCTAGAGGTAGAAGAGATGAGTAATGAGGCAGCATCTCCTTCTATCAGCTTCTGAGCTCCTCTCTTTGTTCCATACTGTAGCCAGTCATTAGGAGCCCTCATTTGGGCTGCTAACCACTGAGATCAAAAGCACCTAAACTGGCCAATTATCACCTTCAACACTCTAAGCTGAATTATTGCCGAGGCTCTATTCTGTAGATCTRAGGTCAAGAGAATAGAATTGGGATTGTTCAGCCTGGAGAAGAGAAAGCTTTGGGGTGACCTCCTTGCAGCCTTCAAGTATATGAAGGGAGCCTACAAGAAAAATGGAACGAGACTTTTCACAAGAACATGTGAACAGGACAAGGGGAAATGGCTTTAAACTGAAACTTTAGATTAGATGTTAGGATGAAATTATTTACTGAGAGGATAGTGAGACACTGCAACAGGTTTACCAGAGAAGCCGGGGATGCCCTCTCCCTGGGATTGTTTCAAGTCCAGGCTGGATGTGGCTATGAGCAGCCTGGTCTAGTGGAAGGTGTCCCTGCCCATGGCAGGGAGGCCTGCAACTTGGTTCCAACCAGATGGTTCTTGGGTTTCAACCCAAGACACTCTATGATTTTATGGTTCTATGATCTGCTTTGACTATAATGGAGTTTTAAACACTTGCTACATATGTTGACAGGCACAATGTAGAATATTATATTTATTTATCATAATAAATGCCACCATTAGGGTTTGATTCAGTTCCCTAAACTCAGGCAATAGTGTAGAACACAGGAAAAATATTCTAAAGATATTTGAGTAGTACTAGGCTATCTAGGATATCTCCATTATACTGCATGATGAAGGCATTTTTTACCCTGTGGAAAGGCTGTTGAAGCCTTAGAAATATGATATTGCAAATTCTGTTTCAGTAAAAAAATTCCCACACCAGGTCATGTGAACATCTGCCACTGTGCAAATACAGAAATAAGTCCGGACACCTTGCACAGGTCCGAAGTCCAGCTCTTGACTCTTGTCTCAGAGCTCTCACTGTAGCCCTTCTGAATGTTACCTTACATAGAGAGAGGCTGTGACTTTTAGAGGTGACAAAATTTGTTGTGGGCATCCATTAGTCCAGGATGAAGGTATTGGGGATTTGTCTGTGAAACATCTTTCCCCTTTCCCTGCAGTGTGTGATTTGAACCAAGAACTTCAGATTACGTCTCTCTCTTGCACAAGCCTTCACAAGGGTCATGACTAGTTACCAGGTAGGTAGGTAGGTAGTTTTGTGCAATGAGACTTTTTAAAGTCTCTTTTTCCAGGGGTATTTCATCTTGAACCAGAAAGTAAAAATTAACTACAGAAAAAGCTTGAATTAAACTATATTTGTGCACAGCTCATCAGYCTTCCTCCTAGACTATTTCAGTTAGGCTTTTTCTTATTTTGCTTTTATATAGAAAATGATTATCCCATTTTAGATATTGAAATCCAATTGAGACTCTGGATCAGATCCATCTTTCCAAACAGATATATCTACAGTTCAGACATTTGCATATGAACAAATTTTTTCAAGGATATCCTTCTAGTCAAGAATAAATAAATAACTGTATGACAGCATGAATAATTTTATTCTAAAACAAAGATTGCATAATAGTCTGATGAAGTGACTTTCTCTCTTATTTACTTGACAATCTCAGTTGCAGCCATTAAAAGTAGGTGAGAGATGTCTCACTGTTTGGAAATCCTAGGAGGAAGGCAGATCTTCCTTTCGAGTTCAGGAGGGCTAGGACTTAATCCTCTACTCTGTATTCTCAGCAGTTTCCTGAACCAGAAGKGTTGATTTAAGCAATTCAAAGTATCTAAAATTGTGTGCAACATGGAACACATAGTTCCTTTTGTAATGAAACCTGAACATTAGATCACTTTTCTCCTCCTCTAGGTCCTTGTTTTAGAAGATCAGTTATCAAATACTCTAGATTAAATTTTCTGTATATTTAACCTTTAGGGAAATTTTGTAGTGTTATGGTCACAGTTCAAATGGAACAATTTGTCTCGTGTGGCTCTGTGATTGTATTTAGTGGTGACACAGCTACCCAACTCCTCAAGGTTGATTGAAAGTACATTGACATCAAAATTGTCAAAGTTCAGCTTCAGAAAACCAGTCATTCATGACATTGTAACTGAAACCTCCAGTGGTGAAATAGTGAGAGAAATTTCTGCAGAAATACAGTGTGCTTCAAGAAAATGATGTGATTATTTTCAAATTTAGAGGCAGTTGTTATCCTGAGCACATTCTTAAGGTATATGTTGTTTTAGCTCCCTGTTTCTACCATTTTGCACTTTAGTTGTAGTTTTCAGCAGAGAGCTTAAAATTTCCTAGTTCCTTGACACATGGTCTTTCTGACTCAGATGTAACCACATTTTCAGGCAGTAGGGGAAGCCAGCACAGCCACTGCTCCTCTTTGTCGTTCCAGACAAAAAGAAGAGGTTTAGGATTTGTTTTTCTCGTTTCCAAAGTCTCAATGTTTGTAAGAATTTATGCCTTACTATTGCTAATTTAATACAACATTGTTTAGCTTCTGAAGCAATAGTTTGATAGGATGAACATCAGGTACTAAAGAATGCTAAAATCAATCCATTAGCGATCTAAGTAAATTTGTAAATTAAATCAGTTTGACACTCATTTTAGTCAGCCATAAGGGTTTACTTGGAGGGGAGGTTTTTTCACACTTACACAAAAAAAAAAAAAGAGGAAAAGAAAAGTCAGTATGACTGTAAATACAATTTTCATCTGTTAAATAGTTATAAAGATTTATTGATTAACAGTTACAGTAGGAATGTAGATTTCTGTGACAGTAATTAAATAAAAATAGTAGAAGAGCTATGTAACCATGAACATGGGGAAAAAAAAACAGCAAAGGAAGGACAGCAGAATCAAAACAAGCTGACGTCTTTGAGTAACTCCTCCACGTGAACTAGAGACAGGGCAATGAATCAACACATCATTGTCATCTTGGTGGTAGAAGACCTCCCAAAATGAGTGATTGAGCAAAGCAAATAATACTGACAGAGGTGACAACAATGAAATTTGTATCTTTTGAGCTGAAAGCAGCTTAGCTTAAAGATTTTCAGAGACATAAGGGGCACACGGGCACAGGAAAAAAAAAGTAAATCTCTGCTGCATTACACGTATCTTTTTAATAGAGATATGTTAATTATATCTCGATAACAGAGAAGCTATTCTATTGTATGCACATACTTTTCTCTTTTCCATAGTTTCGACCAAAGACTGGAAGTCAGTGCACCCTCCAGTCCATACCTCAGGCCTCTACTTATCAGTGGCAGGAAGGGAAAAACCTATTTAATTTGCTTACTGTAATAGCAGCAACAGAAGGCAACACTTACTGATATAGAATGAAGACAAGAAAACAGGATTAGTTCTGAGATCTGATATCTTTCAGCTCCCCAGGCCTGGCTTGAATTCGAAGAGCCATGGCAAGTAATGAGATACCAGAACTTAAAACTACATTATCCTGATTTATCAGATATTTTCCTCTCAGCACTTTGCTCTGCTTAAGGATCCCTGAAGCGGAGATTATTCCTGTATACACCAACAAAAAGCTTGGGATCACAGTTTTGAGGCTCTGCATATCAGTTCCTAACTCAGTATCAGACTTAAAACTTTCATTAGTTCCTCACACTTACAGCATATTGGTGTTTTTTTCCTGCTACTACACTGTAAGCAGAAAATGTGCTTCTGAACCAAGCCATAAACAATAGCTTTTGAGTGCAAGGCTATACCATGAACCATGCAAAAATCCTGTAGAGACTGTTCCTGCTGTATGCAACGTGGAGGTGCCCAGACCCATACAGTGAAAACATTTCCCAAATGCCAGTAGATTGTGCCTGAGGCTGGAAAAGCAACTACTTTTTATAAATTCATAATAGTAACGACTTCATCATGGAATAACCTGAAAGAGGACTTTTAAGTACCAGTGAAATGACAGCTGCAGACATATAAATACTTGGAAACCTTGAGGAAAAGCAAAATGCAAATTTACTGTTGCTTTTGATTGGTGCAAGTCTACCAAAGTAAAAGAAACACTGTCTTCTTCATGTATGAAATAAATTTATTTCCAAGTACTTAATACCCTGATCAATGCAACGACTTGATTCAACTCTAGTAAAAAGAAAACAAAGTCTGCTGAAGAAGACATTAGGTATTTATGCCTCACCAATTCAAAAAGGAATCCTAATGGAAATTTGGGGATGTTGGAAAGAACTGTTGCCTGATTAAAAACCCTGCTAGACATACAATGTTCTCAGGACACTTTAGAGCATAATAAAAGCTGGTGGGAAATTCATAGAATATTGAATCATCTGTAAAGAAATACGGATAAGATTATTGTTTTCATTTCACTTTTCAGTGTAGGTGTTAACTTCTATGAGTGAATCATGTCTGGTCCTCATTTATACCAAGCATTTTTACGAGTTAAATGAAGTATCAAATTAACTTCTTTTGGAATTATTTAATGCCTTACAACATAAATAAACAACTTGAAAAGAACAGAAATGAAACTACTTGAATGTACCATAAAAGTCACATGGTTTATTATTAATAATTTCTGAGGAAAGAGCCTAAAAATGATCTATTATAAAATTTTTCATGTTTACTTACATATCTCTTCTGTTCTATGTTTTGTTGCCGTCATTGGATTGCATCTGTGTGTGCAATTACATTTGTTCATACAGCTGGCAGATGGTATGCAACAAGAAACTCTTATAATACCAAAAGGATGGGAAGAAGACTGATTCTGTGAATTATTATGTATTTATTATGTATTGTTTCTTCCTGCCTTTCATTTCCAACTAGATTATGAGGCTGCTTCTATGCATAAGATTACTGACAAAGCTGAAGAATCAGTGTTTTGTCTTTGAGGGCTTCCTGACCACATCTAACAAAGAAATTTTTTTTGTTTGTGGTGAACTCCAGTTTCCTAGRCCAAACTGAAGCTAGTTTACATCACAGCTTCATTACTGTCAGGTAGTTTTGCAGACTGAGGTTCCTTTAACTTGTGGTACAGCAGAGATGATTTGGGGTCTTTTGTTCTATACATCACTTTTAAATAAAAGACCTTTTTGAACCACTGCACTTCATCTTTTAATTATAAAGAAAATCACTTTACGTATAGACTAAGTAGAATCAGACAAGGGAGATATTATTTCCTAAAAAAGTACCCCAGTTACTCTCCTAGAAATGGTGGCACATATAAAAAATAAACTTTATTACTTGTTCTTTGCTGTGAGGTGTAATTTATCCCTCTCACGAGGTACCAAGAGGYAAAAGGAACTGAATCAGCCAGGAGAAGATATATATTTGTCAACAAATGGAGAACTGCCTTGGGCAACAGCATGAAGGAATAAGCAGCATGAGCCAAAAGCRGACACAGAAGTATTCAGTAGACTTACAATTAGAAATATTAAGCAAGAAAGGGGGAATTGATAACAGACTGAACTTTCTGGGAATGGAACCCTGTGAGATAAAAATCAGAGTGAGCATGTGGAAAGAAAAGAGACACTTCTGCTTCTAGCTCTGTTGCAGGGCATACACAGGGCTTTGCAGCATAAATTTTATAAACTTGTCCACTGTGACACTTGCTTATGGGAGTTGTAGTTTTCTCCTTGCTCTCAGCTTATTTGCAGACAGCTGTCTGCTGTATACTACTTTTTTTCCTCCTTGACCACCCTTTTCTTAGGAGTGTTACTTGCAAGATTCAAAAAGTCAACAAGTATCTATTTTTCTGTATTCACTGTTGACCACATGACACCTGTCTATCCTAGTTTAGCCTTAGTCTTCACTGCTTCAGTCGTCCAGGCCTCTGTGCTTGAAGACATGGTTCAAGGAGTTCTTGTGGTTCTGGAAGTGTCATTAAGCTCCACTGATTTGTGTAGCTTTAGAACTAAGCTACCATTAAAGCTGCCTAAAACTTCCCCTGTGCAGTTCCAGCAAAGGAGATTAAACTCTGTGTTGTACTGTGTTGGTTCTACAATGAGTATCATGGCAATGCAAATTCACTTAAGCTGCTCTCCACAGACCATGTACTCCATAGGAACCATGAAATATCAATGTGACATTTATTAGAAAAAAAAGAAGTGTTTTTAAAACTTCTGAGCTGGCAGAGATGTGTAAATCTCCATCCTGTATTGTAAGACATTCACTTTTAATACTTTATTATTCCCAAGGCTCATAGATTACAAGCGGAATTTTACACAGCCATACTGATATTAGTCACAAACATGACTTTCATTAATATTTTTTCTCCAGTTAATTATGCACTGAAATAGTATGAAATTGTAAAAACTTGAGACAAGGTCAATCTAATTTCTTAGTGATGTAGAAAATACTCATTTCTCATAAGGTTTCCTGGGTTTGAGATCTCAGAGTTTGGTCATTTAACTAATTATGCCATTAATTTACAACAGCTCCTTGACAAGGCCTGTCTGATGTTAGGTTTTTTTCATTGATATTTCCTGTATAATATTTAATTCTACTGAAGCACTATTTAAAATCAGTATCAGTATTAAAATTTTGGTGACATGTGACAGGGAAAAAGATACATTTTTGTATGAACTAATTTTTATTCCGTGAGCTCACATTAATACTTCCTTTTCCTTCCATGTCCACAGATACTACATTAGGTTATTTATAGTATGATGTACCCACTGAAAGCACTCAGCTGTGATCTTTTTTGCTTGCCTACTAAGAGGATTAGAAGAACTCTTTTATTCCTGTTGTGTTCATAAAAGAGATTTTTGAGATAAGAGATTAATAATGTTTTATATACCACAGTACTGAAATGTGAAATTTAGTTTGGGATATCATGTTAAGACACTGGTGAAAACCTTTGCTGTAACAGATGCCAGTGCACATTCTCAATTCTTTCATTAAATATGGGAGGATGAGAGGGGAAAGGAAAGAATATACATTAAATATTTGTAATTAAAAAACCAATGTTTTTTGAGGGTGGAGGACTTACCGTATTCATTATTCATTTTCCTTTTAGTGGGAAAAAAAGTGATTCTTTTGTCTGGTAGTTTTGATTTCATATTGACCCTCTTTTCTTGAGATGAAGACAGACAGTCTTATTCTATTGTTGAACTTCCCTCTAAAAGAAAGCAGAGTGATCTTCAAAAATATGCTAGCAAGAATATCATAAGAGACAGAAAATGGATTTTTTTAAATTTGAATCTTACTGATGGATATTACTGACACAGCAGAAGATCTTAGCAGCCAGTCTGAGGCTGGAAAAACTTCTTCCAGCGTCAATCTGTTTAAGTCATTGCTTTGTGTTTGCTCTTCTACTCATACATTCCCATCAGTAACAGAAGAAACGGAATTGACTTGGCAGTCTGAGCCAGGCTATTAGGCAGGAATAAGAAAGAGAAAGACTAGGAAAGAAGAAGAATAAGCTCAGAGGAGAATGATGCATTGGGGAGGAGAAAACAGCAGAGCACAGCAGAGCATCATATCCGAAATAAAATTTAGGATTTAGCCAAAACTATTTTCCACCCTGTAAAAAAACATGTAGTATAATAAGACCTAGAAGAGTGAGTAGAGATCTAATTCTTTTTAAAGTAGCCTTTTAAGAATTACACATTTAGTTTCATTGCTATTCAGAGAACAAACTTCAAATCCCAAAACTAACTAGAAACAAAGGGAGTTTAACCCTGATTGTGGGGCATTTCACACATCTGGTGCCTCAGTCCCATGGGCAATGGTGGTGTCCCTCCTGAAGCAGCCTAAATGTCAGGAGTGGAGACAGAGAGGTCTGTGAGATCAGACTTCTGATGAGCTGTGAACCTGAAGCTCCTGGTTCCTTCCTTGTCAGTGAGACAGGCAGTCAAATGGAGATAAACTTAGCAGCACCACTCTTCTTTCAGTCTCTTGGACAGGCTGCTTGAGAAGAGTGAACGAGATGAAGAAATCTGGGCAAGCTCTGATGCGTATGTTTGATGTGAGCATGTAGGAAGACAATCAAAATTAAACCATCTCTGGTTTTGATTTTGAAGGTAACAACAACAACAAAAAAGAGTAGATATTTCATCATTAATTTCAACAGTGGTGATGAAGCGGCCTAATATAAGAATAAATTCTGAACCTGGAGCCTGAGATACTGCAGCACAAAAGCAGCAGTGTCTCAGATCTCAATTCCTAACATTGCCTTGTTCTTCAGCAGATTAAGAAAAATGGGCATATCTAGGCTTTTATAACCGAACATATTTACTGTTTATTGTTATTAATTATTCTTGTTTTTAAAACTTCCAGTASGTGTAGAAACACATAATGTTCCAAAATTTTAATTGTTCATTCTATCATACAGGAATAATTACTGAAATAAATGACACTGAAATGACAGTGGAAAGTCAGACATTCCTAAAAATATTCTCCAAGTAACTAGCTGTTTAGCAATTATGATAAGCACTATCATAAGATGATGCACATGGGTACTGCATAACTGGGACAAAATATTTCTTAAGGAATGAAACACTCTTTCTGGGAGAAAGGCTCAGCACAACTTAGGCATGAAAGATAATTGACAGAATTTCTCCTAAAAAAGCTGGAGAGGAAGGATGATGCTGATTATTCAGAGCTCTGGAATTTTAATCCTACATACCTCACGTAGTGGATGCTCCAGCTGATGAGATTCACCCCCATATCTTTAAACAAATTGTCTTTAAATGCTCTTCTTTACACTTAGTGCATATAAATGAGAAGCCTATATATCCTTGATTCCTGCTATAGTCAAGAGTGAAATATGTTATATCCAAAAAGGCAGTTCAGATCTTTGCTAAGATAACACCCCCTATACCTTTTATCTGCACTGCCTGCAGAAGAAACGTGGAACAATGGTGTTCCTGACAGAGGTGGCTTGACTAAATGACCAACCTTAGCTGGCATGAGCAAGTTCCTGCAAGTATGGATGTGTAATGTGTGTATAAGCTTGAGCTGGCTGAAAAAAAAATAAATACACTCACCCCCCACCTCTCCCTCCATGGATATTTCCCACCATAACCCTGTCATGAAGTTGCTCCATATGTATGTTAAGAAGTTACTCCATATGTAGGTAACCTGCTTTTGGGACACAGAACTAACATTTCCTAACATGTTTCAATCATAATGAGTTGGGTTAGTCAAAGCAGCCTTCAATAACTGTTAATCATCTCTTTTTGTTCCACATGTGAATGAGTGATGGGGAGATATCCAAAGAGGAATCAGTGTTGGAGCAGCAGTCAGTTCCTCATATCTTAGAAGTTCAATCCCTCTGGCAGAGGAGCAGCGCAGTGAGTTCAGCTGGTTGTCAGCTAAGTTCAGCTTTAAAGATCTATAAAGAACCTTCTTTTCCTACTTGGAGGTGASTGAGTGTGATTTTTTTGTACTGATAACCTACATTTCTGAAAATGTTTAATGTAAAATTTTGATTCATTCCCTAGGTTTGATAGTTTTGAATAAAGGGAGCCTAAGCAGAACTGAATCTCTGCTGAATCTCTGTCTGGAATTTATTTTTTTTTCGGTAAGTCTGTAGTGCAAACAGTGGAAAACAGTAAAGATATAGATCAGTCCCATGCTTGATGAGGCAGAACTGTGCATTTGTTAAGCAGGTTTCTGTTCTGCACCAGGGAAGGAGGTGGGGTGAGAGAGATGATGTAGGGTAGTTTCCGGATATCAATAAGTAAGGCCCAACAAGAAATAGCTTAATACAATAGTTGTTTTAATAAGATAGACTAAAAAGAAGAATATAGATATCGCTTTGTCCCCCCTTTTGCTGTATTCAGCTGGGGCCGGAGCGATCTGCAGGGTTTCTCGCAGTCCACAAAAGCTGACAGCTTTTTAYCACAGGCAGTTTCACAGAGGCAGCAGCGAAGGTAAAAGGAATGAGAGAGCTGGACTCTCTGTAACCATATTCTGGGTTTATTTCTTCTCTGCTCAGGAGGACAGGGTGCATATCTTGAAAGGGAGGTTAGCAGAGAGACCRTTTCCCGCTCTGTCTCTGCTGCTTTGAGGGGTAGGGATAACAGTGTGCAACCAATGAGCGTAGAGATACATGAGAGAAAACCAATGATGCATCTTCAGAGGAAGAACAAATTCAAACTGACTAATGACAATACAGTTAGAGAGAATTTYAAACCAAGCCAACCTGTTACAAAGCTTAAGACTCTGTGACGGAGGAGAAAGCATAAAGTAAATGCATGTAGCTATGCTGCTGATTCCTCCTTTGCTCTGCCTTCAGGGACAGAGTCCTGCAAGGGAAAGTTCACCCATTCTGAGCCCCCTTCACAGGGCCCAGACTGCACCATAGCTACATATAGATAGCAAGTAAATTTTCTGTCCCTTAAGAATCTGGACACCCTGCACTCATACCGTGTCAGAAGGATCCCAGGTGGATTTTCCAACAGCATGTTGTGCATTTGCCTTCTGTGGCAGAAGGTCACCATTTCTGGTCCTTTGAGCTTTTATATAATTTTCTTACAGGAAAACAACTCTGATCATTAAAGACAGATGTATGAGAACTTGCTTCACTTTTAGATAAAGGCAAATAGAGGTAGCAGAACTGCAGGTGCCAAGTGGAAGCTACCTGCAGCCTCCTCTGTTGCAATGAGTTGGCTCCTGTGTCCAAGGGATTTGTGCAGCACAGCAAGTCCTGAAGGTCATGCTGAACAGGCAGCACGGTGCAGCACAGCACACCTACTAAGGTTAACTATCACAAGGGTCACTCACACCTTCATATTCACTGCTGCCCTCATCAGCATCACTACATTTCACCTCTTGGTCCAACTACAGTTCACCTTTCTCAAAGATGTTTTAAATTACAAGTTATATTAGTAAACTGTTTGTCTAAGAGAAAGTTTATTGACGGGTTGGACTGTGATCTCTTCTAACACCCTTGTGCACATCCTGGCATGGGGCACTCCAGAAGGCTCTCATACAGTAGCTACTCATCATAACTTATGGACTTCTCAAGACCTAAGAAGGCTCAATAAAGCAGACCTAACCCACTGAAAACCGTTAACTCCTTAAGTACAATATCTTCTGCAAGGTTCCCAATATAGATTCTAACTTTGTATAGACAGAGTCATCGAGACTTAATTTTCTGCAAAAGAATTGCATAGTAAAGTAACTATGATCAGAAAAATCCCATCTCACATAACCTCTGCRGTCATGAAAGGCCTGAAATTCAGCAGAACCAATGTGAGCCACTGCAAGGTAGGGTGAACAACATGGTGTCAATGATCCATAACCACTATATATCACCAAAATGTAACATTTATTCTACTGCATTAGTGACAGCGGAAAAGCTATGGAACATGGATCTTCAACTATATGTATCAGCTGGCTAATCTCTTCAGTCTTTCAGGAGTGCATAAAATCCTGGGTAGCTATGGCAACCTCAAAACTGCCTAGGTCAGGATGGAGGAGTGGGAGTCTAAATGTCTTGAGCGCTTCCAGCAGAAGGAAGTGTCAGCAGAATGAAGCGTAAAATCCACATTATCATTAATGGATATACTAGAAAATATAAAAAAAATGGCTTTGGAAACTAAAATATGGAATTTGATGTTGCAAATAACTCAGTCTAAAAGTTTTATGAGAATGGATGCGCTGAAAGGCCACCACCTTTTCCAGTCTATACACTTAATTTATTTTCTGTTTTGCAATCTCCCTATTCTTGGAAGTGCTGTGCCAAAAGGAGCACAACCAGCTTACTGGAGCTCCTAGAATGAATATTTTTCTATTCATCCAGAATTTTCTCTGACCTACACAATCTTTCAAAGATGAGAGAGGGTAGTTCCTTAATGACATTGATCTCATCACCCTTAGATGCATCCTTACTGGTCCTATGGATTTGTTCTTATTTTCAGGTTAAGTAACTAGTCCCTAACTTGATCCTCCTCCATCATGACTAGTATCTTTGGCCCCTGAACTTTGCTAATAGTCATGAATGTCTGAGAGGTGAGGGAAGACAGACGAACATGCCT
Organism: Amblyornis subalaris; assembly: GCA_018881555.1. Lineage (NCBI taxonomy): Eukaryota > Metazoa > Chordata > Aves > Passeriformes > Ptilonorhynchidae > Amblyornis > Amblyornis subalaris. The sequence continues at coordinate 6,903,268 of JACAXG010000032.1, forward strand.
CTTAGTGTTTTCTCTCCTTTGTCACTGCATTACTTGACYCACTCAGGAACAGCTATCATCAGCATTTTCCTTGATCATTTTGCTGCAGATATAACTTGAGGTAGCCTTCATGTTGCATTTGATATCTGACTCAACCTTTGACTGCATCTAACCTTTGTTTTTCCTAATTTCCTCCTTGTGTGTCCAGGTGATTCTCCTGGATAGACCCTCCTCACTTTCGCTTTGCAAATACCTAATTGTATTTGTGCTCAATCTACTTTCTAGTCTATTTTCTGCAATCAAAACAAATGTTCTTGTTCTATCAAGAGGCTGCCTCTGAAGAACAGCTGCCTCACCTGGGCTCCCTCAGAGCCAAATTCCATGGGATCCTGCCATCAGATCCCTGACAAAAAAAGAAAATATAGTTTCCTGCAGTTCAAGTCCTACAACTCGCCTTCTATAAGGATCTGGAACCTCCATCTACCAGTCAGTGCAATGAAATCTGTCACTGACTGTCACACTCCAACCAGATCTTTATCTGCAAGTTAGAGCTCCAGCCGAGCGCATCTCCTGGGGTCTGAAGCAGATGCCCACTATGGTGTGCCCTTTACCATTGTCCTACTAAAAATCTGGAGCAGTTCTTTTCCCACTCTATATCAGATCTCCATGTATTTAAGCTACTCCTTTTTGTAGAGAACAGCCCCATCTTCTTGTCTTTTCCTAAGATTCTGCATCCATGGAAACACTCTAGCCATACAAACTGTCCCACCTCATTTGTATAATCTCAATGGTGTCAGGTCTGAGACTGCACATGAAGATACAGTTCTTCCTGTGTTTTTCCAGGCTGCATTCATTTGTATACAGGCTGCTTAAATGGACACCCTATTTCCTCACTTTCTCTAGCAAGCTGTGAAAGCCTCCTCCTTTTCTGTGCACTGTCTGTGTTTCTCCTTTACTCCATCTTTTTCTATTTTTCTTTGAGCTTTGGCCTCCATCCCCTGCCCAATCTAATTTAAAGCTTTCCTGAAGCTTGGGAAAGCTTGCTTGCAAAGATGCTCCTGGCCCACTTTGTCAACTAAGTCATGTCTCTCACCAGCAGCTGGTCTGTGGAGAATGCACTACTTGTTGAAATTGGAAGAAGTTCCAACAGAACTGACGTTTCCTTAGCATCGAACCATTATTGTTTAAGGTTTGCAGCTTTGTTTCAGGAAATACAACCATTTATCCATATCAAAGCAATCTCAGGTATGATCCAACTTGCACCGAAGCTGACAAGACACTTTGTTTTTCTTACTAAGTAGAAAACATGGGATTTTGTGAGAAATTTACAGGTTTTTCGCTAAAGACAAAAAAAGGTCCCAAACATATTCCCTGCCATTTAAACTATATGCAGATACAATGTCTCCATTATGATATCCCCCTCCAGTTTCATTGGGCAGTCCAGCCATTAATAAAACCCCAGAATCAACATTAATACTTTAATTTTGAAACAACAAAAATAATTTTTTTTCTACAGGAGAGAAGTAAAAATTGCATTACAGTAATTAAAAAACCTGCAGAAATAGATGTCTTCAGACTATAGTGTGAATTTCTATTTTCTACTGTTTAAAAATTGTCAAATTGCTGATTACCAAATACTAAGAAAACAATAGTAATAAAAATGCAAGCTAGCAGAAAATCCCTGAAAACTATCATTCCATAACCAGAACAAAAGACATTCATCTATGCAGAAAAAATTGTAGAACTGGGACCACTGCCGTGCAAATAATATTTTGTTTTATTGACCAAATTAATAAATTGTGCACGTTAAAATTCAAGCTGGTTATAAGTATATTTTGTTTCTTGTCCAAACAGCCTTTCCCTCTAGGAATCCCTCCTCTGCAAAACAAATCAAATCAAATCAAAACAAAACAAAGCAATGAACAAAATCCAACAGCATTTTGGAAAAAAAGAATTTTTTTCTTGTTATTTTTGTTCAACTCCACAATAGAATTTTATACATTTAAAAGAACTTCATCCAAATCAACGTGTTTCATATGAAAATTGTAGAAGCAGAATACTTTGGCTTTTTCCAGAGCTTTTTTCCTACTTTTTCTTTATCAAAACTATCCTTTAGTTTTGTATGGGTTTATGAAGCATTTTATTAAATTTATTAAAATTGTGTTACTGGAAAAAAATATTTTATTGAAAACTGTCTAAACTTTCCTCATGACAATGATGATATACAAGTTATATCACTGATAGTAAAAGGCCCATCCCCAGAGAACTGAGCATTAAATCTTGATATTTGAATTTTAACTGGAATGTGTTGGTGGCAACTTGAGACAGTGGTTAGTGCTGACTTTTTAGAGTGGTTTGGACTGAAATGTGTTGTATAATGCTGAATTTAAGAGTCTCGTAAGAACATATACAGAGCCAAACCAACCAAAGGAATGGATTTGCAGAGCTTGACATACAATTCAAGCATTAGGAGCAAAGAGCCAGGTGGAAGTAGATCTGGGCTGATCATTGGTCATACAGTGGTCCTGGTCACACAATGAGGGTTGTAAAAGGCTGGCACAGGTCTCCTAGAGAAGCTATGGATGCCCCAGCCCTGGAAACATTCAAGGTCTAGTTGAATGAGGCTCTGAGCCATCTGTTGAAGAAGTCCCTGCTCATTGCCAGGGAAGTTGGACTGGATGACCTTTAAGTGTCCCTTCCAATCCAAGTGGTTCTATGATTCTATTTATGGGTTTCAGTGTACAAGAGAGGGGAGGGCATGGATGCATCTGTGCTTGTGTCTGTTTAGTCTGAATCCTGTCACACAGGTTTTATGCACGATAAGTAATCCAAGATGAGCTACTGCCACTGGCAATGCAAATAAAATCTGTCATCCAATATTCCAGTTAAAAGTAGTTAGTTACAAAATGAGCATAGCTTGAAAAGCTATTTTTATTTCTGATTATGCTTCTTTACAAACACAAAGATACAGATGTTTTTAGAGATATATATATAAATTACATCTATATCTGTCTATCTATTTATCTATCCATCTATCTATCTAAAAGTGCTGTTTATAAATAACTTTTCTGTCTAATCTTAATTATCATATATAGAAGGGCTTTTTTTCTTGTTATTTGTTTGGTTTTGGTTTGGGGTTTTTYGGTTTTGTTTTGTTTTATCTTGTTTTGTTTTGTTTTTGTTTTGGAGTTTGGTATTTGTTTTGCTTTGTTTTCCCTGTAACTTACAAAATCAGTTCTTCAGAAAACATCTGAGGGAGGCACTCAGCTGATTTTAATGGCCAGGTGATTTAAACATGTGTTTTTCACAACTTGTAAAGGCCTGATAGAAACATTAAAAATACCAGCCTACCTTGTATTTCAACAGCTCTTTCTATGCCTGGGGGAGTGTGGTGYATCTGGATAGCACTAGGAGTTGTGTTTAGGCTGCCTGCTATAAATTTGGTTCTGTAACTGTGGTGAGAGGTTCTGGCTTGCCTTTTAGGCAGATCTCCCTCAGAGCTCTTTACACTTGGTGGAAAAAAACCTGTGTTTAAATTGGGCAGACTGTTGATGATGAGGCATATCTATGGTACTAAATTAAGCAGTGGTTGGCCTGCTCTTGGCCCTGAGATCTGCTGGCATGATCTGGCCCCTTCAGTATTTTCTATGCTCCTAAACATCTAACCAGAGTATTGGGAATTTTGTCTGCCCCATGCTAGACCCTGGGAGTAGTCTGGAAAGAAAGTGCTAGTGGATATAGTCTGAAACCGTGCCAAGTACACTTCTGCCTGTTTGTAAGTGTAGATGATAGTGTGCTGGAGCTCAGGAACCTTCCCAGGCATGGTTCAATTTATGTAACACATCCACATTTGATAAGTTAGATGTCATGACTCCTCTTCAACAACTTTAAATGTCAGGTGGTATTAAAYAGTAGGCAATCTAAATTGCCCATAACTCTTTTGCTTTAAGAACTATCATCATTAAAGTGTCTAGGTAGCTGCTATAATAGATAGCATGAGTATATCCTTATGCGGCTTCCTAGTGAGTGCCTGGGARTTGTGAATTTTCACTGTACTCTGAGCATTCAGCGAATTGCTGGAGATGGGGTGGGCCAGATGCTCACCTCCCTGAGAAAACTTATTAGGGCAAGATTCACTCCTCTTGTTAAACAAGGAGCAGGTAGAGTTGATCTACACCTCTGGATCTCAGGATATTTATCCATTACTCTCAGGGTCCCCTCAGCAGTCGTTTCTTCATATAATGCCTTGGAGGACTAGTAATCTCATACTCTCCAGCATTATGAATGCAGGAGGGGAGTCACTCCTGGGGAGCTCAGGCTGACTCACATTTTCATATGGAAACCTATCAAACCAGAAAATCCACTATGAAGTGTGGCTTCTCCAGTTAAAAGAGAACTGCTACAGCTAGGAATGTGAACAACAAACTCTTCTTCCAAATATTGATGTTATTGTTCTATGCAGAGGTAGGCATGTTGCAGTCTTGCTTTGCTTTCCTATTTGAGCCCAATCTTCCAATTTTTTTATTCCTTCCTGCTGGGTAGAAGAGAATACCTTAAGCAGTCCCCTAATGCTCAGCTGACTGATTGCATGAGTGATGATTTAGCAAACAGACAACACATTTTTCCTGGTCTTTCAGAGAAAAAAAAAACAACCGCAACCCCCCATGCTGGCTTTTTCAAAACAAAACAGCAGTGAAAAACAATGTCAGTAATTTAATTATCTTTTAGGCTGACAGCTTTAGCTGTATTTAAAAATTACCAAATGAGGGCTTTACATTAAGCCTGCCAAAAAGGGAACAGCCACTAGCAGATGTGCTTTACTTTTCTTGGGCTCATCACCAGTGAGGTGCAGCTGCTGATTTGACTTTCTCTTTTGTGGCTTGCTTTGAAATGTAGTCCCTTTTTATCACTATACACTAGTTTTATTACCTTGGTTTTTTCTCAAACCTAACATTTTTTTTTGACAACGTCATGCTGATGAGTTGCAAGAAGGATGTTCTGTGGATCTTGTGGTACATTACAATTGTGCTAGTGGTGCAGAGAACGGGTTTAGGCAATATAGATATGTCTACAGGATGCAGAGAGTGATGCTTATTTTTAATTAATGGGACACTTCTCAATGAAAAGATGGCAGTTGTTTTATAACCAAGGCAGGAATATCAGCTGGAACACACTGAGTGTGTTTGTTCACCTTGGAAGAGAAATTGGAGTACTGCGTTTGTTTTATTTAAACTGTGTTTAGGAGTATAAAGAGATGGCAGCACTGGGAAAGTGATTTGGCTGGCAAGATTATTAAAGTGAGMATTCCTCAGCTTGACATTATTCATATTTGAATAGAGTAGATTAGACACAGAATTTTCAGTATTCTAACTCTTAAGACATCTGGTAATTACAACAATATAAAATACAGAAATGAATTTTTTTTTTCCAGGAACACAGAGGAGTGTGAAAACGTGCTGRAGGACAGCTACTTAGGGAATACATAAGCTACTGAAGAACTTTTGCAAAGGACTCAACAGTTGTGTTTTTTTTATTCTGTGGATTTTTTTTTTAAAATGCTGTCAAAGATCTGTACACAGAACAGCTTCAGACTAAACTAGGTATTTTTATCTGGAAAAAAGAACATTTTGTGAGTAATGAAAGCAGTAATTACAATTAGCTGAGATGCTGACATCCAATGGGGTAGAATTGTTATTTCATTTTACATCCTTAGCAAAAATGTACTAACTTGATTTCCAGCCAGAAAATGTTAGTTTCATGCTGAGAACTAAGTGTGAAATTGAACAGTGGTCACAGCTTTGAGTTAGAGAGTGGGTGGTAGGAATGAACAAGGGGAGTCTGAGGTAGCTGGGAGCAGGGAGGAAAGACAAAAAAGTTGGTACAACTATTGAGAGCTGTGAGCATATTCCTCCTCTCTTCTTCCATACACACTGTCTGACCCTATCTGGGGTGTAGGAGCCGTGCCAAACCTCTGTTTTCCAGGCTTTCTTCCCACATAGGAAGCTCSTAATATGTGCTGATCCTGAGCAGCAGTAGCAGGGGAAGAGGTGAGGGAGAAACAGAATTAGAAGAATGGGCTTACAACAAACAATCCATCACCTTAACCTCTTTTCCCACCCACTGCACAGCCATTTAGATACAGCTCAGCACTGTATTTTTGTTACAGTGGCATCTTCCAACTCACCCTTAGTCACCATTTGCTTGTATTCAACTTGCCTTACAGTTCTGCACACACACGTGACTTTATAACCCCTGAGTCTGTGAGACCTCAGGCTTGTCACCTTCTGATAAACCAGAGGGGAGCACAAAGGGAACTCTTCCGTACTCTGTTCCCTCCTAGGAGAGAAATGTAATGCCTGACTTGAGGGGCTACACTGTTTAATTTTCTTGTTTGTGGGACTGGGTTCTGAATCATAGAATTRTAGAATCATAGAATAACAGTTTGAATTGGAAGGGACCTTAAAGATCATTTAGTTCCAACCCCACTACCATGGGCAAGGACATCTTCCACTAGATCAGGTTGCCCAACCTGGCCTTGAACACTCCCAAGGGTGTGGCAGCCACAATTCTTCTGGGCTACTTGTACCAGTGTCTCACCAGCCCCACAGTAGAGATTTGCTCCCTAAAATCTAATCAAAATCTCCCCTCTTTCAGTTTAAAGCCATGTCCCCTTGTTCTATCACTCCATGCCCTTGTAAAAAGTTCCCCTCCAGTTCTCTTCCAGGTCCTCTTTAGGCACTGGAAGGTGCTCTACAGTCACCTGTGAGCTTTCTTTTCTCCAGGCTGAATAACCCCAACTCTCTCAGCAGGTCTCCATGGGAATGGTGTCCTCTGAGCACCTTCATGGCCTCCTCTGGATTTGCTTCAGCAGGTCCATGTCCTTCTTATGTTGGGGGCTCCCGAGCTGGACACATACTACAGTTGCGATAGAATATTGTGATGGTGTTTTGCATTTGGCACTGATTCAAGAAATAACATATGAAAGATGAAAAAGACAAATTAGATCACACAGTCTGTCCTCAGTGTGACTTCGTCTGTACTGTTTGCTTACTCCAGTCTGCTTTACAACAGCTAAATAACATGTCTTCAGTTTTGTCCCTCCAAAGTTAGTCTGAAGTCTTGGTAACTTTTAGAAGTTAACCATGAAATTTAATTTTTTTTTTGTTTTAATAAAAAACTGGTCTTCGTTACAGGTCATTGCCTCTTGTGAAGACTTTAAACATAATTATCAYGGCAATAATAGATAACTGCAAATTTTAAAGCCAGATGTTGCAAATCCRTGCTCAGAAAAGTAGTCTTTTATAAACTGTTTTTCAATGGCAATATTCACCTCATTAAGAAACACAGCATGAGTATGAGATCTGAATACTGCTGTGTTCAATTTTTAAAATACTGGAATCTAGTAGAAAACAGTCTTAAATAAAATGCAGAAGACGCCTTCTAACAACACAGAAGAATTATCTCTAGAACCATCTCACTGAACTTTAACACTTTGGGTGAACAACAGAAAATCCAGCTGTGTGAGGGGTGGGGGAAGGGAAGGTACAATGCCTAACTCGTGCTGCTTTTAGATAAAGAAACCCCCACAGGCTCTTCCTTTAGCTGTACCTTTTAATGTGTGATCATACCTGCTGGTACGATTTCACATTCTGACCCAGTTTCTCACAGGTGTTCCACCTAGGACTAGTCAGAACCAATTTTAGATTGTCTCATACTGCTTTCTTCAATAGTTCCTAATGACTACCTGCCGTAACTTATCATGGTGACTACTGTGAATTCCTGTTTCAGATGTCTAGCTCCCCACTCATCAGGCAGAAAATGCGGACACTTATCAATGGTTCATTCCAGGACTACAGGAATACAGATAAGTTTCCAGCATTGCAATATTGAGTGTTAGTACACTGACAATCCTCTTTAGATCACTGAGATTTGAATTTGTCTTATTTAACTTTATTGCAYTGAAGTTTTATTCTACTGTGGATATAATTGATTGTGAAAATCCGTATTTTTCAGTTCTGTTGCATGTTGGCAACACTGCTCTAAAAAAGGGAAATGTGCAAGAGCATCTACCACATAAAGCTATATATTTGTTACATTAGATACTACATCATTAATTAGTTAGTCTAAGTGAAGTACTGTCACTTAATAACTTAGTGGACCTATTTGGTCACATTTTCTGCCTGTTGAAATATGACAAGCAGATAAATAATTTGTGAATAGGATTAGATATGCAGTAGATGTATACACCTACAGAATGTGTGGCTTCATTGTGATTTATTTATAATGGCTACTCAGTGCTTAATCTTTGATTTTTGACATAAACTAGTGTSATTTTGACTGTACCTTGATATCTCACACAACAACTAGGTGAGATTAAGATTTGCAGTTTAATCCCTCAAAACAGTACATGCAAATTATCATCCTCAAAAGAATACAGTTTAGGGAAGRATTAAGAAAAAGGATGACAAAAGCAGCAAACATTGACATCTTCTGAAAAATAAAAACAATCTGATTTTGCTTTTCTCTTWTTTCTTTTTTTTTTAATGAAAAGTGCAACATTAGCACTAAGCAGAAACTTGTTTGGCTTGTTTTATTGCTTTTGTGCAGGACCTTGGTCAGTGTTTCCAGCCAACCTGTCATTCAGTGCATACTTTAAAAAACACCATCTCTTTTAAGCTGACACAATTCATTCTTAGGAAGCACGTGTGCCTCAAGAGTGTGAATGGTGGGTAGAGAAAGGAAAAGGCTTGAAGCTATCTCAACTACTTGCTTTAAAATCCAGTTGTCTGATTTTGTGAAACATCTCCCAAAAAATAGTTATATTTATGGGCAGTAAGAGATTTAAATGCAGTGCAAATAGATCAGTCACAATCCAYGCTAGTTTCTCAAATCTTTACCTTTTACAATAACAAACTTTGGTTTGCACCTTGGGTTGTTTCCTCACTTTTCTTCATAGCTTTCCTAGCTTTTCTCCCTATCTGAGGCTCCAGTGAGACACAGGAACTCTTCATGAGCTGTCTCCAAGCCACGGCCCACCTAGCCACCCACATCACTGTGTGAACAGAACTCCTGGGGTGGGTGTCCTGCCTCTGCAGCTTTGACTGCTGGTGTCTCTGAGCAGATCACCACCATTGGGTGCCATTTGCCCACCAGCCTGGTCCTAGAGGACAAAATACAGGAAACAAGGCAATTTCTCCCTACCACAGACACAATCCTGGACCTCTTGTCATTCCCCTCCGAGCAATGCTAACAATAGCCTACTCTGGTCTCAATTGCCTTCACCCATTTAACCCTTAACTATTTTAATCACAAATCCAAAACATAGCACAGTATGGGACACTATGAAGAAAACAAAATCTATTGCAGCCAAAACCAGTACATGCACACTCCTTTCTACCCCTCTGCATTTCTCCTGAAGCCTTATGTAAAGGAATTTGGATCTAAACTCATGTGAATAGGGCCTGAGAAGGTTCTTCACTATTTTTCCCTAACTAGTATTTACTATGAACTTGATATAAACTAGCTTGAGGGTAATTTTTCAACACAGAAAGAAAAGCTCCTGAACCTGGATGAAGAAGAAAAACAAAAAAAACCACCAAAAAACCCCAAAACAAGCATGAGGTGCACTTAACAGGAATACTTTATAAACTGTGAAGTAGCATTTTTCTAAGTAGCACAACTGAAATGTGGCAAATACTACAGATGGATAACTTCACAACAGGAGCACACTTTTATAACTGGCAAACAGGTGTCTGGGTTTATTTAACAATCTAGCTAGCATAAAACAGATTTTTATTTATGATTTGAATAGTTGGTGCATCTGATGTTGTTTCAAGGAAGCAGGGARGCCAAATCTCTGTGAAATATTTGCAGATTTAAGGTATTCCTGTGGATATTGTTTCATCTTCCAGAAATTTTCAAAAGGGCTATTTTCATCTCCTATTAATATACAGCATCCATTCACTCCCTATAGTAAAAGCCTAAGTCTGCATCCCTGAGATATGAACAGGATTTGCCCTTTTGCATGTGTAAATGTGCGCATTGTGTATGTGTGGGAGAAACACATTATTCCTTTTTTTTTTAAAAAATATGACACGAAGCTAATTTTTCTTTGCATACAAACCATATTCAGTACTCACACAGATAATTCTGCTCTCCAGGTAAGCAGTCCCTGTTGGGACTTGAACATGATGTAAATGATAAAGCTCAGGACACCTGCCACTGTTCATGCAAGCACTTAAAAATTGTATTCATAGAAATGAAGGCTACATGTGGAGTAACAAGCTGAGCAGGAGCAGGTATGGTTTTGCCGACTTGGCAGCAGCACTCTGCAATGAATAATTGTTAACATGATCCCTGGTATGGCTTTGTCTCAGGCCAAAGATCACTCTTCCAAGCATGGCCTAATTTAGGTTAGCATTAGCCAGGCATGGCTCCAGTAGAAAATATGGAGAAGCTGCTGTATTTTGAGCAGGGAGAAAAGAGTTCAATAGTTTGTGTGCAACTCCCGGCCAGAAAACCAGCCGAGTGTACAGATGGAGCCAAAAGTCTCGTACATCTAAGCTCATTTGAGTGTTGGATTGGGTACCTGAATGGACAAAGGAGTGCCTCAGCTCTCCTGCAGCTCTGATCATAAGTGCAAAATTAGGGAGAAAAATGCTGATAGCTACTAACCTCATGGACATGCAGTCATATGGAAAAAGACAGATGACGGCTAATTGCTGAAAACAGATACACTTAGATACCATGGGAGGATGTTTAGAGCCGCTGGAGCAAATCATTAATACAAAGGGTGGGTTTTTCACTTCCTACTGTCTCCAGATTAAGACATTTACAAAAAAGCTGTGTTAGTAAAAAACAAAGTATGAGGCTGAGAACAAAAAATAACAGGTTAAAAATGAAGGATCTGTGGTGCAGAGGGTCTAAGACTACAGGTCTGAGTAGTGCTTTGAATAAAGCTTACAAATGCAGCAGTGAAAGAAACATCATTATCATTCCTGATTTACCCATGGGGAAAACAGACTGTGTTAAAGTTGTGTATCTGACATGATACAGGTCAATAGCAGAGTTTAAAGTGATGTGAGGGGTTCTCTGAAATCTAGTAGCAGGCACTCTGTTCCAAAATTCATTGTCTGTCCTACTGGAAAAGAGAGGCAGGACACAAGCAACTTAAGAGTTAAAGACATTTTGATTTATTCCAATAAAAAAGAGATTTTTCCCCATGCACTTCCTGAAGATTATAGACTGTGTTATTCCCTTGAGCAGTGCACAGGTTCATGAATGATTAATGATGTTTTAGGTCAAAAATCACTAAGTAGTGGTATATTGCAAGTTTTACAGCGTGATCTGTTACCATCAAATGTATCTTTTGGTGTTTCATTTGTTGGATATACTGTTCTATGAACTGGATAATCCTTCCAATTTTCCCTCTTTCTAGAAATTACCAGTTAGGTGGGAGTGAGAACAAAATTTCACTGCATAAAATGRGTATTGTTGTTAAGCATCTTGTTCCTTCTTTGTATGCTTGGTAGGTGAAGAGTGGGGGGAAAGGATTTAGCTCTCATTTTCTGGCATTTTTCTTCTAGTAGTAAGGTATAATTTGCATACCTTATCACTGCAGCTTTTTCAGCTGCTCTATTTGTGGCTTTTTTGAGGCAGCTAGCAATACTCATCTAAGTAGCTTTGTTTGGAAACCCCTGCCATGGTTGAGTTTTAGAAATTGAAAGAAAAGGATGAGTCACTGCAAGCTTCAGAATGTGAGTGATCCTGCAGCAAAGATGACTGGAAGAGTACAGGGGTTAATAAAAATAGTYGGGTTTTTTTGTTTGGGCTCTTTTTTTTGAGACCTTAAGCCCTGCCTGTGAGTGTAAGAAGATAATAAATTATAGAATCAAGGGAAGAATACCAGGTTGGAAGGGGCCTCAAGAATCATCTAGTCCAAGCTTTCCTGGCAAAAGCATGGTCCAGACAAGATGGCCCTGCACCAGGTACAGCTGAATCTTAAAARTATCCAGTGTTGGGGAATCCACCACTTCCCTGTGGAGATTATTCCAATGGCTGATTGTTTGCATGGTGAAATTTTCCTCTTATGCCCAATTGGAATCTTACCCCTAATGTTTTCCATGTGACTTGTTCTTAAAAAAAGGAGTCTCCACGTTCTTTGTAGCTACACCTGAAATACCAGAACGTGGTGATAAGGTCTCCGCTAAGTCTTCTCTTCTCAAGGCTGAACAAACCCAGTTCTTCCAGCCTTTCCTTATCTGACAGGCTCCCTGGTCCTTTGAACATCTTTCTGGCCCTTCTCTGGACCCTCTCCAGCCTGTCCATGTCTGGTTTCTTTTGTAATGGGGACCAAAAGTGAACACAGTATTCCTGGTGTGGCCTGACAAGCACTGAATGTAGTGGGATAATGACTGCTTTATCTCTTCTGGTGATGCCCTTGTTGATTGCACCCTGTTGGCTTTCCTTGTCACAGCAGCACACTGTTCACTGGCCAATTTCAATTTGAGCTGAGCTCTTGCTTCTCTAGCTGTATCTTTGCACATGCTGGCAACACCCTCGTAGTTCTCAATTCGTCCTCTTTTCCATCTCTGGTTTGCTTCTCTTTTTGTTTTGAGCAGTCTCAGCACTTAACAGCTCACGGCTAAGACAAAGGGGTTTCTTGCTCCACCTACTTCCTTGCTCTTTAAAAGAGATGAACTGTTTTTGTGTTTCCAGGAGAGTATTTTTTAAAAACCCCAGCACTCACTAGCTCCTTTACTCTCCATGGAAACTTCCCATGGAACCTGTCCCAACTGAGCTCTGAGTGAGTAGAAGTTTGCTCTTCTAAAATGAGTCCTAGCAATAAGACAAACACTGTATCTCAATTTTCAGCAAAACAGACAATTTTACCTGTGATTTTTCAATGTGTTGGCTGTAGACTACCACAACTTTTCYTAATTTTAAGTAACAATGACTGGAATAAGGATATGAGAGCAAATCAGATGGGGTGAAATGAAAGCGTCTTCAAAGTCATGACTTTCTTTGATTAGATTAAACAAAATATATTACATTTATTTTTGAACTATACTGCTCATGGGTGAACACTATATCTGCTTCAGTTCATGTAGCTGTGTGTGCTGCTGTGCTTTCGTTTTTGCAGATAGAAGAGTCAAGAGGGCAGAAGGGGAGTTCAGGAATGGCAACACAGCAAAGTCTGGTGTGAGAAGGATGGGAAAAAATGTACTCACTGCAAATTAAAATGATAAAATTGACCAAGTTCACGGAGTCATTAATGACTAAAGTACAGCAGAAATTAATTATAATATTTAACTGAATTTTTGCAAAATAAGTGATTTCTGAACTAGAGAAATAGGTTAAATAATGCTTATACAAAGCATGTATGGCATATCTTGACAAGAAATGAATGTCTGTTTTAAAATTATTACTTTCACTTTATTCTTCATCTTTTTAGTCCCATTACAACCCAACTGAAAAATACCTGGGAATCTGAAGAAAAATGAAACAAACCAAAAAAGCAACCCCAGAACACACCCAAAAACCTAAAACTTACCTAAACCCCACTTAATTAATGAGACAATTTTCTTGTGTTTAATAGCCAAAAATGGTGCTACATGATAGAGAAAATAGGAAAAAAGGAATCGCTAATCTGGTTGGTATTTTGGAAAGTTCTAGTGGGAAAAATAGGGTGAAGGGAAAAGAATTGTTAAAATTGTAATTTAGGATGTCACATGGCACATGKCACATATAAAATCAGAAGCAGAACTGAATTTTTACATGTAATGGTATAATTTAATGTTACAAACCCCAGCACTTYGGTGAGAATGGATTCCTTTGAGTAAAATCATTGTCATCAAATTCCATAAATAATAGTTTGGGTTTGGCGCTTTTTTTTCCCAGAAATAGATACTCTCTGAGGAAAGATTGTCTTTAAAGCCCATATAATGATGATCTAAAAGTTTTTCAATAAAAATCTGATGTGATTTCTAGACAATCTTTTTTTCGTAAGTGAAAAAACAAAAGACAATTTTTGACTAGTTAAGAATTAAGGTATTTTATATTCGCAAAGATAATCTAAATTAATGCTTATTTTGAATGTAACAGTCTAGATAAAACAATAAGTCCCTTATGCTTCAGGCTTGTGATTTGGAGATGCCAAAATACAATCAACCTTCAGCCCAGTATAAGTAAAACCTTTTTGTCAAATATTTCAGGGTCAGGTCAATGCAGAAGTTATGGCAAGCTGTCTTATTGAAAGGATATGGAGGTATTCTATAAAAACTCAGGTAGCTCTGAACTGGTTTAACGAAAAATATGTAGAACATTTCACTATGAGAGTTGTAAATGCTTGTTTCTCTTTACAACAAAAAAACACACCAGCACCATAAAAAAACCCCAACAAAACCTAAACCTCTGTTTGTCAGGAAAAGGRCATTTGTAGATAATTGCTGAGAGTTATTCTGTGCTGAATACTGTCCTTCAGACTCTGTGGTTCTTCACTCTACAGCTGTTCAAAAAAGTTCACTGCTATTTTCTTCTGCCACCACAGTAATGGATACATTGTATTTTCTTACTTTTATCTCCCCCCAAAACAATCACAGTATTTTACTGAAACTTCTCAAAAAAACCTTTATACTTTGGCAAACATCAAGAATGGGCAGCACTTATATAAATAATAATAAAAAAACCCAAATTCACAACCCTCCAGAAACAAACACATCGCTCAAATTGAGTGGTTTTCATGGGTATCTACTTTTTTTTTGTTAATACTAATTTGTGTTTTAACTATGGAATGAGGACATGACAATGTCAAGAACTATGTTAACTTAAATCCTGTCTTAAGTGAGGTTGAGGAACCCAAATTCTGCTTACATCATCATCACACATTCTCCCACACTGTCCCTATAGACAAAACCATAATCTTTGCTTTTGTGTATAGTCCAAAGTTTTCCTTGATGCTTGGCTACAGATACAAAAGCATGGGTAGAARTGCCCTAAATTGAAAAGACAGAAATGAGCTTAAAAGGAAAGTCTAAACTTCTGTGCTTCTTCACCATGATATTGAATGTGGCTATAAGAATCAATAGAAGAGATGTGAGGCTGATGATAGATTACTGAAGAGCTTGTTACGTCACCTGTTTAACTGAGAGGAGATGCTTGGCCTGAAGGGAATTAAATTCATATCATTCAAAAAGAGTTCTTTTTGAATCCAGGAGAGTTCTCGTAGTGTTAAGCTATTGGAGAATCATTTGTACAAGTGAAGTATACTTGAAGTTTATGCGTTTAAGTGCACGGGATACATGAAAGTCAGGATATAAAACTAACTTGAAGTGATCAGGATGCAATGATGGTGCTTGCCATTTCCTAGTTGCTATTGTGGTTATTGTTCCTGCAACTGTGTTGGTTTACTTTTATTGTTTTAATCCAGTAACAAACTAGTGCAAAAAGGCGCAGTTTAAGGAAACACTTTTTTTTACACTTGTCTTCTTTAAAGCATGCCCCTTTCTTCTGTGGCAATCTGGTTTATGAMACTTGGTCCCTTTCAGGAAGGTTATGGATCTTGCAACCTTGTAGCTGAGCTGCAAATTGTTTAGTGAAGAGCATAACCTAGAAATGCTAGAACACAAGGAGGAGAAGAGGAGTGGGAAGCACTGATCTCTTCTTTGTGATGACCACTGACAGGACCCAAGGAAATGGCCTGAAGTTGTGTCAGGTGAGTTTTAGGTCGGGTATCAGAAAAAGGTTTTTCACCCAGAGGGTGGTTGGACACTGGAACAGGATCCCCAGGGAAGTGCACAGCACCAAGAAGCATTTGGACAATGCTCTCAGGCACATGGTGTGACTCTTGGGGTGTCCTGTGCAGGGCCAGGAGTTGGACTCGATGGTCCTTGTGGGTCCCTTCCGACTCAGCTTATTCTGTGATTCTGTGATTCTGTGATTAGGTACTTTCTTMGGATGTGGAAGCAATAAAGTAAAACCTGCTTAGAGTGAGGATACTATGAAATTGCAGTTCTCTCATTCGTGGCAAGTGTTGTAAACAGTAGGATACTGTAGAACAGTAAGACCACATTTTCTACATATCATCTTCCTTTCGTTAGATTCAACTCTACTAGGTGTTGAATCTAAGCATTGGACAGGCTGGATGCAAAGCCTAGGTGGAGGATGCTCGATATTTCCTCCTGATTTCTTATACAYATGTTGAAAAGTGGCAGAATTAAATTAATATTTCTATTTTTTTTTAACTTAGCTTATTCTTCCCCCAAAAATAAAACATTAAATTGACATGCAAAATGTAAACTCTGATCTACTTTACCAGAAAGTTTAAGAGAAGTTTGTATTTTATTCAACTAGATTCTTTTGTTATCAGAACAGGGGTTTCACTTGTTCAAACTTCAGTATTGTGCATTTTTTTTTTATAGTTTGGGAGTGTTTGTGTGATTTCCTGGAGAAAATGAGTTAGATACAGTGGCTGGGTTTCACAGCACCTCATTTCTGATATGCAGCATGTAAACTTCCATGGCTGAACCAGTCACCTTAAATCCACTTTATGGTGAGTGGAAAGAAATAATAAATTCTAGGACATGATTCATTAGGTCTGCTTTCCATATCCACTTCAAAAAGTACTGAATTGTACCTAAAACTGCCCATTTTTCTTCACTGACTTCAGATCTTCAGTGGACGTCTGTCATCCTCTGTACTGCATGTAGACATGAATATTTAGATAAATGAATTCTTTCCAATTTACCTTTGAAGTTATGCTGTACTTGGGCAAGTGTTCCTAAACAATGCACATTTTTTCATTCTCTTTGCACTAAAATTTTAATGCACATAAATGTTAACTAGATTGGATGTTTAAGGTTCAGCAAATAAAATACTTTGCCTATTTAACGATTTAAAGAAGGTCAGATTACTCTGTATTCTAACAGGATAGTCAGGGATGTGGGATCTGGCCTAATCACTCAGTTTGGAGTGGACATCAGAAGGTCATCTAATCCAGCCTTCTGCTGAACATTGATTATGGACCAGGATGCTCAAACCTTTATCCAGTCAGAGCTTCAAGATCTCTGCAGACTCTTTGGATTACCTGTTCCACTGTTTGACTATCCTCATGGAGAAAAGCTTTCTTCTTATCTCCAGATGGAATCTCTCCTGATCCAGTTTATGATGTTATCACACACCCTTCCACCATACACAGCTACAAAGGCCACGGTTCTATCTTCTTGATGACCCTCTCATAGACATTGTGAAGCTGCTGTTAGCTCCCCTGAAGGCCACCTCTCCTCCAGACTGAACAAGCCCCATTTCCTCAGCCCCTCTCACAGGGCAGTGCTCCAGCCTCACAACCATCCAATGATCACTGGCCTGTTAATACAGCCCAATATATTAGGATGCACTGCTGAATCATGTTTACACTGTTGTCCATCTTTGCAGGAGAGGTGCTCCCACTCAGTCCATCCCCAGACTTTATCATTATGAGTTTCTTCCTTCCTTTGCCTGAATCCTTGCTGAATTTCATGAGTCCATTCCTCCAGCCTGTCTAGGTCTCTCTGAAAGGCAACTCTTCCCTCAACTGCCTAAACCTCAAGCTACTATATTTTGTATGTATCATATCATCATGACTTAAATTCATATATTTAAATTCATCTCTCATAAGAAAGGAAGGAAGTTAGGAGGAAGCAAGTAAGATATTGTAGACGTCAAAACTGTGAAAAGTAGTCTTTCAAGCTATTGAGAATTTGAACATGGTATGACCATGTTCTTTCAGTGCTTAGCAATGGTGGGTCTGACCTAAAGATGCAGGGTACTGCTTATCTTTCTGTTCCTGATTGCTATCTTCTCAATAACACTTAATAAAACACCCTGTGAGCATCTAGTAGAGATTCCTAGCACCAACTTTAGAAAAAGACAATCTTCTGGTTGTTAAGAATCTCATATCAAACCTTAAAATCCAGGTTTAAATTCCAAGACTCAGGGTAGATTGACACTGTTKACTGTAACACGGTGTTCAAATATTTGTGCCTGCTTAGACAACAAAACAAGCTGTAGGTGCACAAAGTTCCAAACTGTCTAGATATTCCAGGACATGCAGATTTCCATATTTACTGAAGAAGATTTTTGATGTCAAAATTTGCTCTGAGGCCTCTACTATATAACTATAGCATCAGCTGGACAAATTAAGGATTCAGAAAGATGCCTGCTAATCCAAGTGTGAAAGTTCTAAGCACTGTCTGTTCTGAAAGCTATCCTTTTCTTTCTTAAATGTTTTATCTTAGGAAAAACTCTTTCAACATATGCAGTACAAAAACACATTTCACAATATGTTTTGGGTTATTTTAATGAAGCAGATTTTCTGCTTTGTAGCCAGGTCTACCTATAAATATTTCTACATAGCTTCCATTAGTTTAGCTCCTCAAATCCTTCCCTTTCCCAGATTGCCTGCCAAAATGATATGGTGTATACACCACAGAACAGAAAATAATTGATATAATCTGACTGACATTATTTTAGCTGATTTTGCAAATCAGCGCATATTAATTTACTGTGATTATTTCTAGTAAAATAGATTAAATAGATTAATCTCTTTTCCCCTAACACTTAATTTCCCTGAAGAGACCATCTGGGGCTGAGAAAATAATTTAATATATATAAAGAAATGTTCAAGATGACTATATTATTTATTTCTCCTCCATTGTGCTAATGAACTATTTTTTATGTAAATGTAAGATGCTGGAGCTACATTGGAAACTCTCTAAATCTTTGCCTTTCCTTTGGATGTAGGGAATGAGGGACTTTATTATTTCGTCTGAGATTTTTTTCATGGATTTCTTTCAATGCAAGACAGACAGTGATCTGAACTCTGGTGCAAATGCACATAAACTTCCTGCCAAGGCTTAATAAAACATTGCTCTCTGATAGTTCTACAGTTTGCAAGCTACTGGACTTGAGGGAGAACGAGAAGTTCTGAGTGAAACATGCATGAGAGGTGAAATTCTGTACCAATCACAAGTCCTCCTGTGCTGACTGAGGAGCTTTGCACAGAGTTCCACACCTTTAATCCATTAAAATGTAGGGCTACTTGTACTGACAAGCCCATGGGCTTGAGATAAGCTACCAGGAAAGGTTTAATAAATACCCTCAGAGATGTATTTGGAGATTATGACCATGATTTGCACTTACAAAGTGGTCAATATTGCAAATAGCTGGAAATAGCTGGAAAGCTAAATCACCTGAAATAGAAACCTAACTTTTAAACTACTGGTGGTGCCTGACCAAACCATATCCATAACTCTCTTCTACCCATATAAACATCTGCTGAGCCATGAACAGCATGACTTTTGGCCAGCTTAAACATATGGATTCACTTACAGATGTTCTCACTGTGCATTTAGCTTCTGCCAAAGCAGATGTGGAGTGKCTGAGTTCTACCTGAGCTGCCCTCAGAAGGCACAGCCCATGCATTGTGAAAATCAATGAAATTACATGAAGGTGCAACAGGAAACAGARACAAGTCAGTCTAGAAGTGTTCCATTTCCTGGGAACACTCCTACTTCCCCAGTAACTCAGAAAAGCTGCTTCAAGTTTTCAAAGCAGTGCAGACAAAAATTAATTTTGCCACCTCAAAGACAAAGATCTGTCATAGGCTTTCACAGGAGGGGGCTGAAGAGGGATAAAACATCCTGGTGTAGGTGCAAGGAAGGAAAATCCTACAGATTCAGGTTATTCTGTCAGAAGTTTTTGCTACATGAAAATACTCTGATTACCTGAGCACTTTCTAATCTCACCCTCAGCTGTTGCAAGGCATTGGTGGGTGACAGATACCAGCTGGTTTGTCTCTAAGTATTTAGTTGTTTACAGAGCTATTGCTTAGTCCCATGTCTGATTCCCAGTATGGTTGCATTGCCTTACAGGAGCTAAAGATTTGTTCACTAAAATTGAGTTTTGCATGTCTGAAGGACAAAACAGATTAGAGAAGTCATTGTGTGATTAGTATGGTTTTGCCTTTTGTTGCAAAATTTCACATTGTCTCTGTGTCATGCTCCTTTTTAATTGAAATTAGATATAATTTTTAAATGAAGGCATTTGTTCAATTGCAGCTTTTCAAACTCTCCTTGGACTCCCTCTTTTTTTTCTTTTCCCCAAGGTGCAACCAGAGGAATGGCATCGCCATGATGACCCTGACTTTACACCATGCTCATCATGACACACTGTGTCAGCTTGCATGGTACAATTAATGCAACATGACCTTATGCCACACTGAATGTCATAGAAACATTTTTTTTCCCCTTCATTCCAAAAACAACTGTCAGAAATAATTTTTTATTGTGTCAACTACTCAAACACTTATATCCACAATGGTATGTTTTACAAACCACCTTATCTTCAAACAGTTTGGCACTTAACCCCAAGACTATTTTCTGTAACCTTTAGATGCTCGCAGTGTTTTCCCAAATGGCTGTATTTTATTTACCTCACTAAGTTGCAACATTCAGTGCCAGTAACAAGCTCCTCTTATTATTTAACCAATCTGTATCATACACTAGACTTCTATGCTGTGCTTTCACTTTTTTCCTGGCCAGTGCAGAGGATTTGGAGTATCGTTTCTTGGCAGATAATGATTTCAGGATGCTTGTTCTCCAGATCAAGATGATGTTTAAAAGCAAATTTCTTTTTCAGTATCTATAAGACTGACTCTGCTTTGACATGTGGGAAATTGTTGACAACCCTTTGAGATCCTGAGTGGATAAGCAGAGCAGTGCATGGACTCAAGAGCCATCCWGCAGGTCTCCAAGGAGGATTTGAATGAAGCATGATCAAAGCTGTGGAGGAAAAGCACTTGCCATTTAAATTCAAACTTTTCATTGGAAGAGGGTTTGGATTTTTTTGTCAGATATCAGTATAAATTACTATAGTCAGTGAACCTTTGGTGGTTTTTGTCCCCTGAACATCTGTTTTGCTGAGTTCAAGCAAACTGCTCACATGGGTATTAGCCAGCTGATGATTACCTGGCTTCTGTGCTACAAAGACATTCTTTTCCACCTGCTGATTATACTGCAAATATTTGTCTTTCATCACTCCACTGAAATAATGCCCCCCACTGCAACAACATTCCTATTCTGGGACCCACTGTAACTCCCCTTAGAGCCATTTATTGAATTAGAGAAGTGAAGTAATATTCTCACCTTTTGCTCTAGAGCACACTGAGCTTATGTCTGTCACTTTTCAATTCATTTATTGCTGTGGTGGTCCTGTTGAGTTTGCTTTAGTGTTGTTAGTATAAAGTAGTTTACAGCTTATTCAGGAATTAGTCTTTCAGAGTATAAGAAATTTATCCCTTCATTGTGTAAGTGAACCAGTTTGGAAAACTTAAGTTAATATTTGGTTCAYTTTTGAACTAGGAAAGAAAAAAAAATTTCTTAATTAAAATGATGAAAATTGATGCTAACAAGTTCATCTTTGATATAAAGAAACGTTAAGGGATTTCACCATGCTGCCCAGCTTTAGAAACCTTGAATTATTTGCCTTAGTTAGCACAAGAGTCTGCCCAGTCTATCTGGGTAGTCACAGGAGAAAGAYGGATTCCCACTTAAGTATGATGTCTTGTGAATTATTATTTTCCATCTTTTCGATCAGCCTTTGGATGAACCCTTCATTCTTTTTCCCTTGACACTGCTAATGACCCCACAAAAAAAAAGAAAGAAAAATATAAGAAATACTGGAGGCAGTCCAGCTCCTTGCAGTAGTGTTTTAGGTAGTTGCTGAAGTGGATTTTTAATCTGGACCACTAAAACTCTGAAATAGTTATATACAGTGGTTTTGCTTTCTTATTTATTTATTCATTTATTTAGGTTAGTTTTTTAGTCTTCGTCTATCCTTTAAGAAATATTGTATACATGGCTCAGGATGCAGCTGCACGCGGTGGAAATACCAAGTTTTCTGTTTTGCTCACAATTCTTTTGCTAATAATTTCTTAACTTTATRTTTCCTTTTTGACTTCTGTTAAGCAGGCATTTCCCTAAGAAATATCTAAAATGACTCCAAAAATCTGTCCTCTAATTGATAATAGCTCATTTAGAACCTATCCTTTTACATCGTTTTCCCCATGCTTGTTACTTGTCAACACTGAATCTTTTGTATCTTTTATTACATATTCACTTCTGTAACTCTGTAATCAGCATTAGCATTGAATTTCTTGAATAGCTGTGTATCATCAGCAAACTTTGTCACCTCACTGTTCATGTCTGTAACTGAATTATTTTTATTATTTTTACTTTTATTGATACAAYGAACCCATGTCCTAATTCCAGTAACCTTCTTTGTCTGTGATTATTGGTTTTTTGTTTTGATTTCTTGAACTTATTTTCTTATTTTAAACAGTTACTGATCTGTGAAATAAACCTGTTTCTGATCAATGACAATTTATTTTTCTAAGAACCTTTTTTACAAGAATGTTGTGAAAATCTTGTAAGAATCTTGTGTATACAAGACTGAATGGATCACCCATGTTCTTGTGCTATTTCACTTCATCACAGAAACCCAATAGCTCTGTGAGGCACAGCTTTCCTCTGCAAGAAAAGCATTTAATTATTGATATTGAACTCTGTATGTCATATTTATCCATATATGTATCTTCTTACTTGTTCAATTGTCTATCCCTGCACCAGCCCACAAACCTTCTCTTAGAGTCATTTTCTTGTTCTATTACCAAATTCAGCTACAAGCAAGTAATAGTTACCTCTCATCATTAGAGCTTTATATGTCTAAATAGAAAGTATTTAATCATAATTAAGTTAATTTAGAACTCTTGAGTGATTCCATGTGGTCCTTGAAACTTGTTTCTCTTCAATTTATTAATTGAGTCTGAATTCAGCTCTACACTCATTTCTGCCCACATATAAACAAACTCCAATCTGTCAAATTCTCTTAGCTATTTGTAGTGTATACTGATCTAAAAATATCTATATATTTAATTTTACCAAAAGGTCTAGTGAATGCTTTTTCTATTCTTGATCCCCTATTTGTGCTACAGACTCTATATCAGGCTTCATATTTTGTTAATAAATTCTAAGTCATTGACAGAATGCATCTCAAAATCTTTGCATTTAATTTTACAAATTTTTTTTTTTAAAAGAAAAGTACATCACTCTATTTTAGGCACTTGTCTTTAGTGTCCTACATTGGGCTGAATAATTGTCATCTCTGAAGTAATCAGAAGACAGGAGTAGCAGGAGTAGATCCAAGTGCTTTGGATCAGCCCAGCAGAAGTAACTTTCTGTTTGCTCAAGGTAATCAGGAGAATTGTCCAGCGCCTAAAGGCATTGGTGTTGTAAACACTAAATATAAGATGCAGCTACAGCTGTATATGTTATTAATTTGATCAAAAAAACAGTTTCTGCATATTTTTTGCATAATAGAAAGGTACAAAAATAAAGTTGTTGCTGAACTCAAACTCATTTAGTAGAAGTAGGAAGCAAACACTTTGAAATCTTTCAGTGATGCTTCATAACCTGATTTTGAGGCCTCAGTGATCATAGCCTTGATCTATGAAATGTAATATTGACAGTGTCAACTCAAATATTTCTGTGGACTGTGGAATTTATTTAGGTCTTTGTTTAATAAGGTAAGGAAAAGTAATTTGAAGAGCAATAGCTGAGACAAAGACAAATCTGTACTAACTGAGAAATCATAAGGAGAAAATGAAAAGGGTGTATTCCAACTTTAAAGTCATTGTATGCGTGAATTATAATGCATTTATAATGAAATATATGTACCTCCATGTATACATAGCAGATAAAAATGGATTTCAAAAGGATCTTTACAGTGCTGAATTTCTTCTTATTTAAGTTAGGAAATTTCAACACTATCCAGTTGCAGAATGTGACTATTTTTTTCAACTCCAAACCCAAGAATATTCATTATGCCCCCTCCCAACAACAACTCATTCTTTAAAAGGCCTTAAATAATCCTATTTTAAGTTTATTCAAAAATTAAATGTGAGATCAAATTTTTGTATACGGATGGCTAACATGTCTCAGTAAATAAGGAGGAAGCTGCTATCATTGTGCTGTAATCAACATTTCTGATGTTTACTCAGGCAGTATAATTGTGATTTATTGTCTTGTTATTTCTGTCATATCATCTCTTGAATGTAAAAATAATTTACGTGTCTGGTGCCTGAATTTGGCAGTGAATGACCATAAACAGAAAATTACAATGCTCCTCAAAAACAYAATTTTAATACAAAAACAAACCTGCTACCGTACAGAATACAAACATGGCATTTTTCCAGATGCCTACAACCTACATATTGAGGAGTGGCAGCTGTTAAACAAACAAGTAGCAAATGTGTGAAGTGTCATTTATCACTAATTGGAAGGCATTCGCAGAGCAACGAATTTAAATTATTAGCAACAAGCTACAACTGAACATGAAACAAAAAAAAAGGGAAGCGGAGAAGGGCAGAGATAGAGAGGGAGAGAAGAAAGAAAAAATCCCCTTGCCAGTGTTATTTTCTTCATTTGCACCTGCTCTTTTTGGTTTTACTATGCAATATCTTGCTCCCCGCCTTAGTGTCATGACTTATAATCCTCCATTCCAGAACTGCCACAGACTGATGTTGGTCAGCTACACAGCAACCTGCTGCTTCTTGTCTRAAATGAGACTGTAAATTTCTCAGGATGCTCCCTCATGCTTCATATTTTGTGTCAGCACAGAATGGCCCTGGGCCATTTGTGAATACGAGTGTTATTGAGGCAATGAATGATAACAAAGGTTCCAGGTAGTTAGAGAAAATTAAGGAAGGAATTAATCATACTCTCTGTGAAGACTTCTCTCCCTAGCTTGATGGTTAAGGTAGGAGAAATAGATTAACTTACACTTGCTGGAGCAGGCTCCTGACCCAGCTGACAGCAGATGTGTGGATCAAGCGCATGATGGCTCAGGCTTACAGGTTCTGCTGTTCCTCAGAGAGGTGTCTACATAAAACATGCATTGTATTTGCACTTTACTGCAGTAGTTCACGCTTTTATTCTCTGTCAAGACAAACTAGATACATTAGCATTCCTGTTCTCCATTAATAAACAGCTTCCAAAAGGATTCCAAACATAGACCTGTTGAGAAGATTCCTAATGTGAATAATCTTGAATTGAAATGTTCAGAGTAAAAAATATTCCAGAAGATTCCTGTTGTCTTTGTATATTAACACTTTTTAATTTATGTTCATTTCCAACAAAACATTAAAATAAACATTGAAAGCATAGCATTCAATTCATTAAGATAGATCACAAGAGGGTCTTAAAAAATAATGCCCTTCCTGTGCCATCTCTGATTTATTGGCAGAAACAAAAGCTAAATGCAAGGTCAAAAATCATATGTTGGGTAATATCTTACTCCATGGCTAGTTTGATTAAAGTCAGCATGATGGTTATGGTTTAGCTTTCCATCAGTGATGGTAAAAATATCATCCTAAGAAATAAGATTGTAATTCGTTGATTTTGAGATGTGAAATTTTTAAAATTCTACTTGGGTTCTTTTTTTCTTTCACAAAACAGGGTGTGTAGAGTCTCATATAGTCCTTTCAGGCAGAAAATTACCATAGAGCACATTAGCACAGGGAGCTTTACCCTCCTATATCATTAATGAACCCAGTTTTACCTTCTATGCTTTGTGTTTGCAAGCTTTGTGTGACAGCTGAACTCTTACTTAATACAACAGGGACTGAGCCAGGAACCTCAAGAGCTAAGAACATTAAATGCAACAGCTTGAGCTAAAAAAGCAACCCTCTGTAGCTGGGGGCTGTAACACTTGTGTTGTCTGTGAATAACTCACCAGTATGCTGCAATTGCTTTGACTACTCAGCTCTGTTTTACTTTGAATAATTTCAAACTAAACTTCATCTTCAAATATTTACACTCAAATACYTTATTCTTTTTTGCTTGGAGTTTAGACCTTTGTAAATGGCAGACAAGCTTTTCAGATAAAAATGGCAGACACACATAAATAATTTTCTCTGATTTCCAGTGAGGCTTACTCCAAGGACATGAGGCATCATGTAACTTCAGCAATGTAAAATAAAATGACTACTGAAAAGAGTCAGCTAGTTTACCTATACAGCCAATGGAGAGAAAGAAGGAAAACTGTTCATCTCACTATTTTATTTGCCTGTTCTAGTGGAATGGAAAAATTCTAGAGACTAGAATTCTAGATTCTCCCTCATTTGGGTGAGAGTCCTTCCCACCTGCGATGAGTTTAGATTCTGAAATATGGATGTTCAGTGCTGTATGAGATACCACTTCCACTTGGCTTCCAGCCATCACTCCAGAATAGAGTGGATTTTTGTTATGTCTGCCAACTGTGGGCTGATGTCTCAGATATGCTACAACATCTGAAATAGCAGTGCACAACTATGATTAGGTACCTGAATTATTCCTCTGACTATAGGCAATGAGGAGTGGCAAGGGAATTAGCTACACTTTAAATCCTAATTTCATTGACATCACTAGCCAAACTGATTTAATTTTAGTTGTGCAGGTGCAGACCATTACCTCCCATGAGCCTCAGATTAACAAAAAATACACCTGAGCAAACGGTTTAGGAAGATAGAAGAGAGTATTTACAAACAATTTTCATCTTCTTTTCTGGAAAACGGTAAGCATCAAAGATAGTTTTGCATGCTTATTTTTCAGCAGAAAAAAGGACTCCTGAGTAAGTCTACCAGCTGGGCTTGAGCGTTATGTGTGTTAAATAACCAAAAAAAGAAAAGGAACGAAAGACAAAACAGTTGGCTCAGAAGATGAGTGAGTAGTGAATTGTGTAATTTTTACATTTGAAGTTTCAGCGCTAGGAATATCTTTACTTCTAATCAACAGAACAAAATCACATAGTTTTAAAAAGAAATGTGCATGATTGCATTATACAGTCATACCATCCATGCCTCTGCAGTTTTATTATGGAAAGTTGTTTGCTTTGTCTATTAAGAAACTGTAAAGTGCCTGATTCAAGTGAAATGAATAGGAGTCTGACAGACAGTGGAGGGACTGAAATCTGAAACCTGTTCTCTACTTTGAAGTCCCTTTCAGAAGAGATCATGTCTGCATAGACTTTTGGTTTAAATTTTTTTACGTTCTCCATAATATCATACTCTTTATTACTTGATTAAAAAATACTTTAAAGCTAAAGAAAGAAAAGTGTATGTATGTAATGTACACAATATAGCAAAACCAAAACAATTCATAGGTTAGTAAAAAGATTTATGAAAATGTTTTAATGTTGGCAGCTTTATGAAAACTTGAAGAACATGATCATAAGCCCTTCTGAGGCTAAAGTATGACTTATGCAGCATCTTAGCTGAGTGATAACAATTCAGCAAGACATAGTGATTTACRTACTTCCAGTGGCAGATGAAAACCATAAATAAATGGAATTCCCTTGAAGAATCATTGYGTAAATAGTAATCACATATAATTACAAAAAACAGTTCTCCAAAATCTTAACAGATCTATTTCCATTCTCCTAACAAAAATAAAAGGTAGAAAGTAGCTTACATCTAAGTTCCACCTGTTTCAGAAAAAAGTCCAGTCTTCTCTGTAGATCAATATGCCATTTCATTGAAAAATAGAATTGGTGTATTCCAAAATTACAAAGGCTAAAAACACCCACCAGATTCATAYAGGAAAACAGCAGGTTTGCAGAAGAGTCTTAGAGCCTTCAAGCATTTAATTTAAACAGTGAATGTGTGTGTTGCTTTGCCTGTCACTAGAATCTGTTGTTTTTATGATGATACTTTCCATATTCAAACAGTTTTAAAATATTGGATATTCATCTTTTCCTTTCCACTGAATTTTTATGGGTTTTTTTTGTTATATAGGTTATGCAGAAAGGATTCTTTCTGAACTTGCAGTAATGATATTAAATCGTCATAAATGCATAGAAGAAACAGGACATCAATAAAAAGTACCTGAAGGGGAAAGAGTTTTGACAATAAACAAATTTTTAAAATTAAAACTAAAACAGCAGTCTCTAGCCAGACACTAACATGAATTGTTGATCAGACACATAACTCTCCATGTAATTGTTTCGCCTTTAAATCCTGCAGATATAATTCAAGTATGGAAGAAAAACACTAAGATATGATTCCCTACTGGGTTACCTAGGCTATTTCAAAGTGTTGGAGGGTTTAAACTGAGACATATTTGTTGAATTATTGTTATGTGGGATGCGGAAACCCTCTCCAAAATCGAGATGAAGACTCAGGTCTCTAAAAGTCATGGATCTCTCCACACTCAGAGCCACTGTTAGCAGCCAGTGTAGGCTACTTCCCACAGGTCTAGATGTTTGTGACTCTCACCCATCAGTCTGCCTTCTCACATCAGACTGGGAGGGATGATAAGGAAAACTGTTACAATAATGATGTCATGGTCATTGTTATCTTACTGATCCCATATGGATTTGCAGAAGATCTAGATTTCCCCTTTTCTCCACAGTCTGCAACTGATATTTAACAGTTCCATAGGCCAAATACTAAAATCCTGCACTGAATAATATTTCTGCCTAATTCTTACTTCATGACTTGGAGCCATCTCTGTAAACCCCTCCCTTTCTGAGCTGTTCAGCCCTCTAAACATTTTGGCAGCAGATCAAGGCTGACACTTGCCTGGAAAAGGAAGAACTGTGTAACTCCCAAAATGGGCAGTTCTCTGAGCACAGATGGATGAACAAAGTATGAAGTAAGTCAGTGTCAAACATTACAAACTTCCATAGCCTGGCATATTCTTTAACTTCAGTGAAAACACAAACTGATTCCTCTGCTGACAGGGAAACATTTTACCTACACCAGATTCAATGACTGGAGACAGGAATGTCACATTTTAGTGATGTTGAGCCTGTGTGTAAAGCAGCTCACATCCTCTCCTAACGGCTTTTTAGCCACTATCTGTGACAGCATCACTCCCACTAAAGCATAAAAGTAAGTTGTCAGCTTCTGGATGTTGTAGGCTGAGCTCTTTCAGTTCTGTAGCCATTAGTACTGCCATTAGGACTTTTTAAAAAACTTACTATGTAATTGCGGATAATGCTGATCACAAAAAATCTTTATAAAATGAAGTCCCACTTCTATTTACCTTCTTAATGACTGAATTTCACATTATTCTTCTGCTGTCAATTTGCTCCTTAGAAAACTGTGGGTTTATTTATTTATTTATTTATTTCATGAGTGCTTAAGACAGCCTGATTCAATTGCCACTCAGTTTAGCGATAATTACACGTTAGGCACTATAAATGGACACAAAGAATATATTTCCCTAACAATCCAAAAGAAGAGGAAAAAGAATAAAAAAGAGCAGGCTTTAGAAACACTTGTAAGCCACTTGTCTATCCATACCAGCTGTTTGACGCTAGCACTCTCCTTGAAATAATTTTTAGACTGACATCACACAGCGGTGCTGCTTCTGAAATGTTAATGTTTTCATGTCTAAGGCAAGACTAGATTATTCTCCCCTGAAGTCTTTTAGCAGGCAGTTAGGTCCTTGCCAGCACCACCAACATTTTGAACCCCTACTGATGATAGAGCCTTCTGTCTCATTTCTTTCAGGGAAAAATGCTCCTTGTGACTCACACAGCCTTACTCCTCTTGAATGCAGCTGTCTTTTTCTCATCAAAGTTCAAGTAAGTTTACMAGGGTGCTTTAGTGAGAGAAAACTGAAAAGCTGCTTATTCCCAAGCTCACTATGTTGTCTTTTTTCTGAGAAACACTCATTGTTCACTAATGATATTCCCTGCCGAACTCACAAATTATATTTGGGGGAGAGACAGGGAGGATGTTTCGAAGGTTAAATTGAATKAAAAGTTTTATCAGTGTGGTACACAAAGATCATAATGTGTTATTTGTTAAGATTTTTCCTGGGACAAAATGTGGAATGTTCTCTCTGGAATACATGCAACATTTTTCCCATGTGTTTTGAGTCTAAGAACTCCAGAAGTCTGCTGTGGAGAGTCTGTGGCTTTCTGGTGGTCCATTAGTGTAATGAAAAAGTCATTATATACTTCTAATATGGGCTTGACCACTTCTCACCACCCACAGGRAACCAAGCAAGAGGTCTTATCATGTCTTTATTTGGCATCACATCTCCTGCCCTGTCTTACCAAGAAAGCTGAATTTAATTACAGCTGTGTGTCCATTCCATGGTGGCATTGCTGAAGGTATCCTAAATGGGTGTCTGGAGAGGTGACCCTATGGACCATCAACAGAAGAGCAAAGACCAGATAACAGGAAAAGCAGCAAAGAACAAAGCAACGACTCTACATCACTCCCTTACCAGTACTGGGTGGTTTTTTTGTAAGCTCACATGCGCAGAACTGGTCAAGGTTGTGCTTTTCCTGCTTTGGCAACATGCTGAATGCCCCATTGTGCCAGTCAGTATCATTTGTTACACTTAATGGAGCAGTAAAGGAGCATCTTTGCTCCATCTTTCTCAGCAAACCTTTAATTTTAGTTCAAAACTTATGCTGCATTTTTCTCGTGGCCAGCCCATTCCCTCAGAGCACCAAAGGATAACCCACGTATATATCAAGCACTGGGTGAGTATTTGAAAGAAGAAAACAAAAACTCATTTGTGTYGATGGAGAGATACAGAGTTCCCAGGCAGGTGCAAAGGAGAGCGGGGTTTATTATAAAAATCAAGCCTTTTTTAAGCAGTTAGCCTTTATCAGAATACATACCATTGAAACACAACAAACAATAATTCAACCAGTCACCATAAGCCACGAGGTGATCGTGCGAAAGTTATGTAACTTGTTTTCTCTACTTCTAAGTTAGCTGAACTGGTTCCCAGAGGCCTTTTTACTTAGCCAAAGTAACAGAAGTGAGCCATGATTTTACAAAGGTAACAAGGCCTTCATTTTGCAAGGTTTTACCTATCTGCAACACTCACTGTCTTAAGTGAACCTTATGTGAACCAGTTACACTCTGATAGAATATTACATAGGTGATCACAGAAAATCTTTCAAATTAATGTGGCAAGTTTGCTGCACTTTTATTTTTGAGTTTTAACTATTTTAATTTCTCTGTAACACTGAATTATTTCAGCCATTTGGGATTGAGGCCAAACAGCTTGTTTAAACATTTAATACTTGAAAACCTGCAATCCATTTATTGCTTTCCTCTGAAAATGGAACTTCAAAAAATTTTGAACTGCTGTGGGAGAAAAAAAAAAATCCTTATCTGGAAATAATTTGAAAGTTTATCTGCATTTTGCTAAGTTGTTGAGTTCAATGTTTTACAACACGATGTGGCAGATAGACTCTGAGGACAAAGAAATAATTTGCTTAGATTAACTGTGTAAGATACCTCTTCAAACCACTTCATCTGTCCTTTTCTTACTGGCCCTAAATTTGTGTCAGATACTGCGGAAGTCCTTTGAAAAGTCTCTATAATCTATAGGAGAAAAGTAAAACCTGGGAGGAATCTTAATAATTATCTTCAGAATTTAAGAATTGCTTAAGAATTTGCTTTAAGGAAGCAAATTTGCTTTTAAATCAAGAAAGATGTTAAGAGGTATAAAAAAAATCATAGAGAATAAAGCGAGTTTTGCAATGTCTTTCTACAAAACTGTGACTCAAATTAGCAAAGAACATTTGGARCCTTGTATCAGGTATCCTGAAGGCCCAAGAAAAGCTTTACTAAATGGAAGGACTCAGAAGACCATAATAAAAATTAGGCCTAGTAAAACTCATAATAAAACCGCACTGTTTCCCTTTCTTAGCAGGGTGAAAAAAAGTTAGGATGGAAAATCATTAGTAATATATTGAAAGTAGATTCTTGCTGTGTCATAGAACAAGGATTGATTTTACATGAGAAATGGAGGTAGGATATCAAAAAATGGTGAATGCTGAGACAGGAACTTAATAGAAAACAAAGAGGGAGCGGATGTTTGTAAGTTCTCCAGAGTATTCAGAATTATAATCAATTGTAATTAATGTTGTGGGAAGGATATTGTGCTTTTTTTTAAAATTAGGAAAGAAAAAGATAAATATCTACATATTCTCTTACAGCTCTGGTGTTGGTCACTGTAAAAAGATGGCTTAGTGAGCTAGAAAAACACACAAATTGATCTAGTAAGATAAAAATTCTTTCAAAATTAAATGCAAATAATATAAAATTTGGCTGTTAAGGTTTGAAATTTTAAACTCAATTTAGAGACTCAACAGTTCATTGATCAAAGGAAGAGCGAGCCCAGTTTAGGGAATGCAGCAGGACAAAGCACAAAAACTAATAACCTAGGGAAGTGCCTAGTGTTTACTTGTTGATTTGCATTGTGCACCTACAGAAACTGAAAAGATAAATTCTTAAGACCTTTATCTCCCTGACCTGAATAGTTTCTACCTTTCAGTTACACAGGCATACAAAATTTAGATTAGGCCATTGGTGTCACTAAATCATGAATAATCTCTATGGTCAAGCTAAGACACTAATTCTCAGTACTCTACAGTGGCTGATACAGTCACGCTCAAATTTTCAGCTGACATTAACTTTAAAATGACCCTGAGAGAGTGCACTATTTTATGTCTGCAGCAGAGGACAGATTTTTATTTCCCCTTTTATTTTCTTTAACAACCATTTCACCCACTGCTGCCTGATTCCTATCTCCTGTCAGTGTCTGAGGTAGCCTAAGAGAGCTGAGGACAGGCAAGGCCTCCAGAGTAGTAAATTTATTCAAAATTCCTTTTTTTTGGCCACTAGATGACTCTCTGATCTATTGGAATTTAGCAGGAAAAGCTGTAGACCCTGGGAATACAAAGATGGATGTCTGGGTGGGGTGGGGAACGTGTKGGGGGAGGGTTTGGTTTGGGTTGTTTTTTCATTTGTTGATATCAGTACTTTAGTGTGCTAAGACAGCATTGGAACAATCTACCAAAGGGTCAAGACAAAAGTCAGGCTTATTTTTACAAATGAACCCCTTTTTTTGTTTGGCTGGAGTTTTTTTACCTTCAGGAGTTTTCTAAGACTTAAAGAAAAGGAATCATACACACACACAGAGAAGGAGAAAATAAGCAACCTTAACAGCCAAAAGTGAGTCTCCAATGTTGTTGATATCATCACATGAAAGAATAGGTATTGGTAGGGAACAGTGTCTGATGATTATTCCACTGATGTTATTTGGTCCCAAAAACTCCATATAGTTTCAATTAAACCCTTCAGTAATTTTGGTCTCTTCATTAGAACTGATATTGTCATTCCACCACTTCTACCAAAAAAAGCTTCAGGATGGTGTAGTATAAAACTTACAGTTACTCTGCTTCTCACTTCTCTCCCTCCTGCCTCCCTTCCTCCTCCAGCAGGGAAATACTATGGCTCCTAACAATAAGAATTTGAATGCAGGTGTATGGAAGTAAAAAATTCAGCTCTAATTTGACGTTCCACAATGGAACAATGTCTTGATGAAAGTCATTCTGAATCATGAATTGTAAGGCTGACTGCAGAGCTGACATCTGCAGCATTGTAGAGCCTGAGAAGCCAAGTGTGCTGACCAAGTAGATTATGCAGACCTCTGAAGAGAACTATTGGATGAGGACTTACAATAAATCCCCAAATGCAGTCTGCTCTCATGTTTTCTGCTGAATCAAAGAGCAGATGGTATGGCTGCTTTGGAATCTTAAGCAGGCACTGTGCTGTTGACTGTTATATATTAAACTGGACGGCAATAGACAACAAATCAATTTTTTTAGAAGTACTTATATTTGTTTATGAAAAGTCCAAGAACTAGCATTACTACAGCAGATGTTTGTCCTTTTTTTTGGATGATTACAATCCTTCCTAAATTACTGCCATGTAGCATAAAAAAGTCCAACATGCCTCCAAATCCAAATAGATTTTACTGTGCTGTTGGGTGCTGCTTATGTTTGATGAAGTAAAAGAGACAACTTCGAAGATCATGTGAAGTGAATACTTACATAGCTTAGTGTTTGGTACCATGACCAGAATCACTAAACAAGCACMATTATTTGTCCAGCTCAAGAGATATTTTCAGAAGAAATTATGGAAAGACAATTATTTGATCAGCAGAAGTTTAGTGTGATATCTGAAAATATGAGAAAAGAAATTTATTTTGGTTACTAAATGCTCTAATCTTCAAATGCAAGCTGGAAATAAAACCAATTATATCTACTTACAACTGAAAAAGTGTTTTCATCAAAGTAATGAGGATTTCTGAATTATTTGGATTTTCGTATGCATTTCCAAAATGTATTCTAAAGTGTAGTCATAATGAGTGAATTAATGAATGAATAAGTAGTTTTATTTAATAAACCAAATGCTAACTACTACATCTTTCCAAGGATAGATATTATCACTTTTGATTTCAAGATGGGATTATTTAAATGTATTTGTAAATTTTTCCAGTAATGAAAAAACAGTAAAGTTCAAACCTGTGAACAAAGACCTGTTGCAAATTATACTCCTGTAAATGATATTTCAGTTTCATTCATGGCTTTATCTCTGATCCTCTTTTTATCCTTCTTGAGGAATAACTGAAGCAGAGACTATGGAGTGGTGTTGGAATTTCTCAGGCAGCCATTTTCATTTGATAATATTCAGTCAAGTGTGAAATTCATGAAGGGAGCATTTAAGATTTCTTCATCTCATTTTTTAATCTGGGTATCCTTTATTCATCTGTCTTTCTAGATAGGAAATGTCATTACTTGATGCCATTTTATAAGGTGATTTATGGCATCTGATCAATCAGAGTTTATATCATCACAATAAACTTGAAAAAATTACAGTTGAGCAGTGAAGTAAGGATATACAAATGCTTCCTGTCATTGTCTTGCATTGGGAAACTGGTTACTTATGACCTAAAATTCAATACTGGGAAATCAGGAGGTGATGAAAAGAACTTGCAGAGAGGTAGCTAGAATTTTTTATTACTTAAATTCACCTTTGATACTAGAGAACTGTGGAACATTAGCACTTCAATGTCTCCCTCATTTTAAGTAGTTTCATGTTTTGTGCCATGGCAACTACAGGCAGACTATAACCATGAACAAATTGAGTCCAGAGAGAGCTTCAGAAGCAAGTCTGGCCCTCATTCAAAACCTTTTGAAACAGATGAAAGAGTGCCTATTGACTTTGATGGACTTTGGCTTGAACTCCTCCAGCTTCTACAGGAAGACTTGAGTTCTGATTAAGGCTCCAGATGATGTTCATGTATTTTATTCAATTGCTCCTTATTTGTATGTATTAAACAGTGCTTGGAAAAGGTCCAGGAATATAGGACGTTTGCCTTCAAGGATGATGTTCTTGCATTCACTGTTATCATCCTTTTTTAATGCCTCTGAATTTTCTGTGATTCCCTGCACAGTGACACAAATTTGGCATTTGGGATATCATCCATCACCCTAGGCCAGGGGTGGGTGACTGTAGAGGTGAGGTAAGATGGAATGCTCATGGATAAAAGAGCAAAGGAAGTACTGWCCACATCAAAATTACTTCTGTAACCATTCAGGCCTGGGTCAAAATTGCACTTATCAAGTTGTAGGAAAAAAACATTTTTAATTGCATTTTCACCTGATTCCAAAGCTGCTTGACAGTGGGGAAACGCATGACTTCAAGCATATCAAACATTATATATAATGTATCATATAATACATGTATTATATGTTATACATTATATATTATATATTATAAGGAACTGTCCATATTATAAGGGACTGTCAGACCAAGAGCAAGGTACCTGGGAAATAACAGCTTTTCTACTTTAGAAAAGACAAAGACGTGACTGCTTTTGTGATTTTACAAAGTAAGACTGTCTTTGAAAGTTTGTGGCCTTTATCTCCACTTCTGTGAGTGGAATGTGCTGATCTAAGAACATGACAAGAAGGACAAATGGTTTACCACCTGCTGCCTGAGCACTCACCCGCAGGTCACCAGTCTTGTCAAAGAGATTTGCATTGATGGAATATGAAATGGCATTACCATCAAAACATATAAGATTATCTTTCCTTTGAAGAAAAGCAACAGCTACACTAACTTTGAAGTTTGAGGACAGGAAGGCAATTAGTTCAAAAGTACTAGACTCAAATAGGGAAATGAAATCAACGTTGCCTCTAACAGAAACTGGCAGTTTCAAACCCTGAAAGATGGACTTCTTATAGCACTTTTCAATGACAAGTTCCCGCTAGTGAACTGATTTTGAACCATAAGAGTGGAATCACTTGAATAACCATGTCCAATCCTCAAAAAAGCTAATCTTTCTGCTATACGTAAATAGATTTCACAGAACATCTACTCTGTGTGCCACCATACCCTCATGAGCCACAGACGGCTCCAATAATCCACATGTCACAGGAATAAAGCAGAGGAGATTGTGGGAGTTGCATAAATTCTTTTAAATAAAACTTTGCAGATGATGTAAGAAAGCGAACGACACTATATGCTACAGAAGAACAAACTACTTCCTCTGCTTGCAAATGACTAAACAAGAATCTGGTTAATGAATAAATCATTGAACATATGAGCAAAATACAGCAATTAATCACTTGAGAAATTACAGTGCTATTAAGGGTATCAAACTTGGTTCTTCTGCYTGCCTTCAACTCTGTCTTAACTTCACCTTTCTTCAGCTTACATTAGCCTAACATCAGGACCTCAACTTTAGAATTTGAGATTCCTCAGAGCTCTGGCACAGTGTCTTACATCACTTTCAAATAATTTTTTGTCATTGTTTTGAATAAGAGCTAAGATGAGCTATAAATCTTAAAATATGCTAACTCAATCACAAGTGGTTACATTAATTTCTTACACTTCAGTCTCCTGAAAGCAATCTGCTGTCTCCTTGCTGAACTGACTATCACTAACACCATCTAACTGAGTTTTGAATGAGAAAGGTGAATATACATCTGGCTGACTGCACATCCTGTCATCTATAGAAATACAGAGCATAATAAAGCCTTTATTAGTAAGGTTAACTAGCTGATATTCTAGAGGACTATGA
Organism: Amblyornis subalaris; assembly: GCA_018881555.1. Taxonomy (NCBI): domain Eukaryota; kingdom Metazoa; phylum Chordata; class Aves; order Passeriformes; family Ptilonorhynchidae; genus Amblyornis; species Amblyornis subalaris. The sequence continues at coordinate 6,940,227 of JACAXG010000032.1, forward strand.
GCTTCTTTTTTCCTAACACAAACCATTCTTCTAAATGTAATCTGTATTAATTACCCACGTCTTCTCTGTCTGTCTCCAGGTATGCTACCTGAGATTAAGGTAAGACTAAAGCCAATAGTCACCTGAGAGTTTTCAGCAAATACAGAATGTATCTGTTTTTTTTTTTTTTTTAAACAGAATCTGCTGTAATTAGCATAAAATATGAATTCATAAATAAGTGCTGATAATTTTTTCTCAGACATGTTTGAAGATTTCATGAACAATATTTAAAACTTCAGTTGTTATGGAAATCAGCTCTCACATTATATCATTACATTATATACATTAGAACACTTCTTACATTGTATCGCCTCAGAAAAGTTAAAATCTCCTAAAATGAGCCATCAGATTAATATTTTCTAAGATATCAGTGCTGGGTTCTCACAGTCGAAAACTATTCCTCTGGCAGGCCACCAGAATTCAAATTTGGCAGGCTGTAGTGTAGTGTTAGGTTTACTTGTTCAATCAAGCATTCAATTAACTAACGTGTCAGTATGTTAGTCCTTTGTGAGACAAATAAAAGGCAGCTAAAGTGCATTGAGCCATCTGAATGGATAGTTGTGTAATTAATATTTGCTTTTAATTTATTGTAAGATGTCCAGATGCTCTGGCAATCAGTTCCTGGGAAAACCTTAAAATAACTCACTGAGTTCTGTAAACTTGCTAGAGGGCAGCAGGTTTTCYTTTCTCTCTCTATGTGATTTGAATTGGGCAAATGATTCAGCAGACCTTATAAATTTTTTAAAATCTTTTTTTATTAATATATTGTTTACAGTTCCAACATAATTTCTGTGTAATTTAATGTTTGTTTAATAGCAGGGTTTATCTATTATCTATAATCTGTCTCAGACTGTTATTGGTTTGGGATCATACAGCATTCTCCAACTCAGTAAACCAAGATTTATTGGCTTGGCAGAGAAGCATGTAATTTCAGGACAATTTTTTTTCTTACTTACTCTTATCTTTGTTAGCTACTCCAGCAGTTAATCTTGGTTGTGTAAACACTGAAAAGGGAGAGAGAAAGGCATTTGAAGTGTGTGATTTTATTACATACATGTTGAGATAGGATGAGTTGTCTGCTGAAAGCATGGCYCAGATGAGTAACCTAGGCTATATGCACAACTGTTAGGTGAAAAACTGGAGGAGGGGAGATCAGAGCCTTTCAGTGTGTTTTTATCCCACTTAAGTACAATATATAGACTAAGATCATAGCTATGCTAAACTAAGATCGTAGCTATGTTAAACATTCCCTGTAGCCATTGGAGATTCAGTCATCTTCAGAGAATGACATAGCTTGGACATCCCATTCCCATTAAGTACTGAAAAAGCCTAAGTCAATATTCATAATTGAAATCAGGTGAATCAGATCTTTATGTGGCAAACTTTGCATTTCACCAAGGTCTGAGAGTATGTGGGGCACTTCTCAGCTAACCAGAAGAGATGAGCTTGGCTCATCGGCTACACTGCACGTTTTATATTTCCATCACCTGGTGACACTGACACCATGGAAACGGCAAGGACATTTCTAAATATCATTCCATTGGTGGTCATTTGTCAGTCTCACACGATATTACAGGCCCTAGTGGGAGGTCCATTATGTGTTCCACTGTGTCATTTCCAACCACTATTTTGCATGTCTGGTAAGTCTTAGAATTGATTTTTCTCTCCACTCTCTGTTGCATTTGCATCATTCACCTATGCATTGCCTCCACTCAGACATTGGACAAAATGTCATTTGTAGAAGGATCATTCCCACAACTATCACCCCTGGCTTATTTTTCCTCTGACCAAAGTTATATTGATTTTTCTACTGCTGTCTTCCTGGCTAACAGTTAATAATCACACTCAATGTACAGATAATAGGGATGCCAGTATCCTTGTAGGGGTTAGCTGTGATCACACAGAGCCATTCTCCCACAAAAGTAAAAAAAAAAAAAATAATAAGAGAGATCCCACAAGTATTCATCTATATAGACACATTTATTTGAATGATAATGGAAACCTCACCCAGAAAGGGTAGATTAGCTCATAAATCAGATTTAAAGAATACCTTTTCAACCTTTATATCTTGTATTCAAGATACAGAGCGTTCATTTTTAAGATAAACTGCTTAGCAGCTACTTTTCTTTTTACATGTAGTACACTATGCTAACTTGTATGCTTAAAAATCCTAATATAATTAATGTTTAGTAGAACACAATATTGAATTCTATGTTTTGTAAGATTTATTTTACATCTATGAAAGCTTTTTAAAATATGTGAGTAATATATTCCAAGCTCCACTTAATCTGTCTTCACTGTTCAGTTTTTGACTGGAGTCTGCTTGGGGGCTTTATTTTCGGGAGGCAGAAGTTTGACAATATTTTGAAAAAATAACCAGTTTGACAGGTCTTCAGTGAAATATTGAGAAATTGAAGCACCACAAATGACTAGTCATATTTGTAAAACATCAAACATCGTGAACAAAACCAATGAACAACTGTTTCATGGTTTTGAGCTTTCAGTCTGGATCTAGTTCATATAAGGATTGGAATAGTTAAAGAATATTACTTGAGTCTTGCTGCCAATATGACAACTCTTTTAAACTTGAAAAGGTATGTATTCATTTTCCTTAGCATTGTTAGTTTCAGTAAAGCACATCCGATTTTTTTTTGTCTATGAAGGCTGCAAACCAAACGGCTCCCTAAATATCAATACGAATCTTATTCCTGTTTCAAGGAAATAAGAAATATATGACAGTCCATAGCTGAACATGAAACAAATTCTTCCTCTGACATTTTATGCTCCTACTTTATTTCCATTCTCGTTATCTTGGACATCATTCTTAGGAAAGTCATTAGAAGTTCAAAGGTATGTATGAGATTAAAGCTTTCAGGAGAATGAAATTGAAGATCGGTCTTCAGTACTGGTATCTCTTGCAGTATGCAAAAATTTTACATTCCTATGGCTCTTGGGGTGTATTATCAGCAGACAGTGAACTTAACTTTGTATTCTGATGTATTAAGAAAAGTTACTAGCATGCTGTGAAATGGAAAAGCAAAAGATTATCCTCTTTATTCAGCATACATATGGAAGCTTCTAGCATGGCAAAATTTAAAGGGTATMATTTCTATAATTGGTGCCTAACACAGTGGAAGTTTTATCTGTGTGTTTCTACCTGTATACAAAGCACAAGTATAAAAGAACAGCCCAAGACTTTTGCTAAGTATGACTTTTCTTTTTAGAACCTTTTTTTTCTACCAGTCTATTTTTCCCTATTTCTTCAACTTGAGAGATAAAGTAGGAAACTCTTCTACAGCCCTTAGTCAGAGCTAATGGGACCCAGGCAGTATTACTGCCGGGATGAATCTGCATATTAATTAACCCTTCATGTAGGGGTCTAGCACCTGACACTCTTTTATACTGCCATAATTAAAATGAGTCGATGGGTCAATTAAAGTGAACTTTTCACTACTAATGACCTTTGATTATACCTAACTGAAGAATCAATGGTATGAAGTCAGCACAGGCTGGAAATACTAATCCAGAAAGCCCGTCAGGTAGGCAGACACATCATGTAATGAGATCTGAGTCTAAAGCTAAAGTAGGCTCTGTCATATTAACTGTTGTATCATATAGTTTCTGACAAACATAAATAGGTCCCTGCATTCATCTAAGGTACTTCTGTTCAATGATGTCATACCTTAACATGCAATCTCAGTTTTTTAAAAGTAACTTACTGAGGCTCAGTCCAATGTTTTCATTACCAGCAATGTTATGGTGGTCCATGATTTGTTAGACTGGATTTACTTTTAGTAGCAATATATTTAATCAATCATTTCAACAAAATATTTATATTAAAAGGCTTCAGCAGGATAGGAGAGTGAATTCTCTTTCTTCCACAGCCTCTGGAAATGACAGAAATCTGTGGGCAAGGATTCAGGTCTGACAGTCTATGTAACAGTGATTTGTAGTGACGGGCTTGTACATGGAAAAGGGCCTMATATAACTCACAGATGGTTTGATGAGGACAAAGAATTTTGGATAGGTAAGAGATCCATAGTCTTTCACCAGGTGCAACAAAAACTTCATGGGTGAGGACATGGAATCATGGGGCTATTCTAGTTCTTGAAATGAAACTTCATTTTTCAAGGTTTCAGAAGTATAACTCTCGGCAATCCAGTCCACACAAAGTATTCACAGGTTTTGGCAGAGCTGATTGTCATCCTCWAGCCGTTAGGCAAAAGTTCTAAAAGAAGTCAATGCAAGCCTAACTGTGGCCCAAATAAATCTGGTGAAAGTTCACGAATGAATTCAATGGAGAGTAATCATTAGTAAATCATTAGTAAATAATTTTCAAAGTATAGCCATTTAGCCTTTGAAATAAACTTATTAGTTCAAAGAAAGATAATATGAGAAAAGCTAAGAAATATCAATGCTAGCCACTTTTTTACTTAGAACAACTACAAAACAATAGCTAAGCATGTCTGAACACCACTAATTTCAGTTATATGCTTCCAAAATATTACAGTGAAGGGAAATGCATTCAAATTAYGAAAAAAAACCTTTGTGGCACTATCCATTTAAAGATGCCAAAAAGAAAGATGGATGGATACTTCACTGGATCATTCTTTTATTTATAAATACACAAGTCAGTAGCAGCATAGTTCATTCTAAAAGGGTACTTCATTATTGCAAAGTGTAGTGTTTCTTGATATTTTTCCTCCAGTAAGTAGCAATATGTCAAACCTCACATATTTAACTCACTTCTCTTGATGTCAGAAGACCATGGCATACCCTAAAGAACAAATATTTGAATAGTGCTAAAATCCTGTCAGCAAAGTCTTGGGTACCCATCTGTTACACAGATAATATACATACTGAAATGACTGACACTTGTTACCAGTACTAACAAAATAGTCAAGACTTCCCATGTGTGTATGCATAACACACGGTATGCAAATCTCTATGTATATACAAGTACATCTATTAGTTATATGTCAATATGCATATACATTTCTGCCTAAATATTTACAATCTATTAGTATATATTTCAGGCTTAGTTTTTATATTGCTTTCAGCTGACTGAAAGGGCATATGGAAACAATAGGAACATATGGAAGAAAAGATCTGTTCTAAGAACAGACTGTGATATGTTTACTCATATTGAATAACATACAAGGAATATTCCTTCTGTGGCATAAAATACTCTGCTGTGAAGAAGTGWCACAATACAGAAGTTTGTATTTATTCACACTGTTAGATATATGCCATTTATTTACCTGCAGTAGTGATACTGTCACATSAGAACTAAATCTGGGGTTTGATTGTTTATTTCCAAATTCTACCCCATGATAATTTTTTGAATCAGGGTTACTCTCTTATTTACACAAACTGGGAACAAGCTCTTACCTCTGCTGTATAGAGATTAMCAAGAAGGCTTATTGAGGTCTCCCATTTATAAACATTATGCTGTTTAGTTTATCAGCTTAAAAATGTGACTTTTCAAATGGATTTCCAATGACACACTGTACCCAAGTAGTGTTTAAACTGTGAAAAATTGTTTGCTACTTAAGGCTAATGAGACACTGCATATTTTACTCACCCTATTTTGCCTAGGCAGTAGCATGGATCTCCAAAGTGTGAATGGTTTTATGTGTGAGAGGTGCACTGTTACTCACCCTCATGCACCTTGGAGAAGAGAAAGAATGGAATTTCAAGCTTAGCTCTAAATATCTTCCTTGAACAGCCTGAAGTTTAACTGCAAACCCTCCCACCCTTTTCTTCTGTACCCATACTGGTTCCAAATTCCACCTGAGTTCCTGTCAAAATAGCTGGAGATGTTGGCTCTACAGCACTAAACTCCAATTTTTTATTTGTGTCCAAAAAATGTACCCACACAGACACACAAGAGAAAGTCAAAGGGATGTTTGAAAAGCATTAACCCACTTTACCTAGGAAAATGCCAATTTGCATAGATGATTACTATATGTACAAGTAAGAAAATGTAATTAAGGCCCTTATGGTAGACATCACACACATGAGCCTTCCATTAAATTCTATAGGAGGTTGATGCTGAGGTCTTGATCATGGCTAGTCCTACTCCTTGATTTTAGCCGAAAGTAAATGCCACATGAAGAACAGAGGTCTTTTATTTTAAATATTCTGATTCTGCAAACAGTTTTACATACACACATCATCTGCAGAATCAGAAATGTCCCAAGGCTCCACAATAAAAATATTAAAAAATATATATAAAAGCATATTCTTAATCTGAATGGACTCTGCTAATGGAAGTTCTATCATTCCTSTAGACCTATCAACCTAAATACATTTGTGCTTGATGCAAAATACTTGAAATTAAGAAATGAAAGTGCATATTACTAGCTGCTCAATTATAAATTCTTTAACAAAAAATTCTAGTTTATTTCTCAAAGGCAAATATGGATAAAGTAACTGTTAATTTCAATGGCATTTCAATATAAAAAAATAGAACTTCACTAGGGATTTGGATTATTTAGACAAGATAATACTCTTTAGCAAAAGAGAGAATGTAGAACGCCACAACTATAGAAAAATACAGCACTGGCAGTTCATATCTGTATAGATTATATCTATATAATCTGGAACACATCCATGAATATGCCCAGTAACAGAAGACTCTTAGTTCATTCCCTTTTTTCAACCTAACTTCTACACTACTCTCTTTTTGATTTACTAGCAGTTCAGTAAAATACCTGTCCCCAGTATTAATTTTCTTGACCATAAAACTGTAAAAAACCCTGACAGATCAAACTAACATTGAGTCAGATGATGCATGAACATAGGCAGCTTCACATGTAAAATTTGAACTCATAGGACAGAGAAGTTAAATATTTCATCATAATAAGGCAAGCAAATAAATTCCAGACTTGCCATGGAAACACTGACACTCGAACTAACAGCAGCACTTGATCACACTCCAGTCGTATAATGTTATCTTTTAGACCCTAATTCTGCAGTGAAACTCCCTCGGCATRGTATCCCAATCACACCTCCTTACGTATTTCTGGATTACTTCTTTGGCACTGGGACTTCCATCTTTCTCCTGGGTTATAAAGCAGAAAGCACATATTTTCACACCATAAGAAGCAACACATAAAATGTTTTAGTCATATCCAGGTATAATTATGGGCAGAACACTGTCCATAAGCTACTCTAGTAGAAATCTTTCATAGAAAATTACAAAATCTTGAAACTAGCAGTAGCTGGCCCAGACCCCTACTTCCTCTGTAGCTGCAGACAGAGGGTGGGGAATAGGGCAGGCTGAGGCASCTGATCCCACAAGATGCTGTGAGTGAGATCCAGTGTTCCCTCAACTCCAGCAAACATTGGTTGGAGTWACAGATGTTCAATACATCGCATAAACAGGTCTATAAACTCTGGCAGAGTTTTGCACATTACTTACCTGAATATGAAAGACACTTAAGTGAAATGAGGCAGGATAATTAAGAATGTGCACATTCTAGCACAGACCAAGGGCCACTTCTTCTCGTACCCCAAAGGCCATATCTAGTTGCACCCTGCTTTTAACCTGAAATCCACTATACGGATCAATAGCATATTGCCATAAAAAGGTATGCTATGAGCGTTTTGGTTTAGTATTTTTTTTTTTCATTTTATACAACCATAACACTTGAAAGGAGAAAAAGAATCCTAAAAAATGAAAACAAAGTACTGTGGAAACATAAGATGGAGATGGAGACAAATTTGACAGTGGCAAAACCTATTTTGCTACCCATCCTTAGAGTCCTCTCCCAATATGCACAGCCAATAACCAGTAAACACTTCGGTCATGACARGAAAACATTTCACAAAGGCTCTCTTTGTTTCAAGAGGACATGAATTGAATTTTTAATAAAATGTTAGTCTCAAAGCAATTCAAAAGATTGCATTTTGAAAAGAGAATCATATCTAAGCAAAACAAATTCTATAGAACTGTTACTGAAATAGCTAACAGAAAGCTTGAAATGTGACACAGAAGAAAGGGTGCAAAGTATCCTGACACTGCTGTCATATTACAAGTCAGTTCTTCAAGAGCAACGAATGAGATGTAAATATTTACCCTAGGTAGCTAGATCAAAGAATGCAAACAGATTCCACAGATATAATACAATTTGTCAGTATCTTTACTACTGCAAATGGAAATGTTAACTCTGCCAGGCCACTGATCCTGAAAGATTAATACAATCAATTACAATTTTTACCTGTCAGTCATTCACATCATTGCCTTTCTTGCAGCTGACTGCTCCCCTGCCTTCCATTTCTTGTTTCAAGGCACCGAACAACTTTTTACATCCACTTTTCATTCAGTCCTTTTCAGATTCCCTACTGCCATCTCAGGTTAACACTGCTTGTTTCAGAACTTGTCTGTTTTCCTCCCATATTTTCTCAGTGTTGTCTGTGTCCGCTGTCTCCCATTTCAGAAACGTGGCCCTCCTGGTCTCTGAAGTGTCATCTTAAATCTCACTCTTCCTCAAGGTCTGCAAATTTTAACCACCTCCTACAATCTGATCTGAAGTTCACTGGTCAGCAAGAGCCATTAACTTCAATGGACTATGAATCAGGACCAGAGTGCTGCCAGTAGCTCTGGACTGAAATCTAGCTAAAGAAAACTACAAAAGAAACTGCACGGGTACCCATGTTGCTAATTACAGACTGCTACTTGAGCACAGTCATGGCAATACTGTTATCCTGGGTTAATACCATCTGTGACTATTTCCAATATATTGTTCTCCAATCCTTATGCAAAGGACTAAGACCTTATATCATTGTACCTTCAAYTGTACAAATTCAGAGTGATGCCAAAGACCTCTGACAGAGCTTGAATAAATAAGCATACACTAGCCCCTATCTCTTTTTTTATATACTATAAAATACCATTCTACATCTAGCTAGGTAAGACAAGGAAAATTGTCATGTTTATGAACCGGGTTAGGAAATAATTGCAAAAAAATCCAGAGTTAAAATGGCTGTTTAGAGTGACAGAGTTTTCAGAAAGCACAGTGAAAAGTTTAAAACCAGCATGTTTTAAATTCTCACTGTGAGAAGYGAGGATGTAAAATTCTGTTCTTCCAAGGAAACACTGTCCTACCCTACATTATTAATCTAACAGCTATTTGAATAAAAAGCATTCCAGAAATCAAAAATAACACTGTAACTCTACTTCATTCTTCTTGCCTTCATTCGTAAACATTGTTACTTATTACCACTTCATTTAATTCTCCCTGCCTCTTGCAACCTCATGTCTCCAATGCATATTTTTTGTAAGGAAAAATTAGAATAAATTGCTTTTGCTCACCTTTCCCTCTCCTACCACTTTTTAAAATTTTTTAAGTGCCTTGTTGTAAAGCCTGTGGCTTTCTGCAATCCCACAGTGCTCCCACCAAGCAGTACCGGGAAATCAGTTCTAACAGACGATTTAGGCGCTCTAATGTGGCACAAGAAGATACACAAACACTGTATAGAAGATTCTGTTCATGTTATGGGAAAAGCTATCATCATCAGACAGCAACTATTGCCTACATAAAGCTAAAATATTACACATTTATTAAAAGGTATGCTGTGGTTTGAGGCTATATCCACAGTAATTTGACAGTAATTACAATTCACATTTTTACTCTATATTGTGCTAAACACGGTACTTTAGCGAAGAGGATAAAAGTAACACTGCCTATTACCACATAACTTTGCCAAGTGGATCAGCAAGGACAAAGCCAATTAGATGACCTTCAGTGAACAGATGCAGTTTTGGGGATACAGGTTTTTGTTTTGGTTTGTTTTTTAAAGATATTTATGCTGACACTTTTATTACAATGAAGTACACTCCACCCTCACAGCTTCAGCTAGAGTAGGCAAATGCTTTGTAGAAATGAAATTACTGTTGCAACAAGGTTGCTTATGACATTGTTTAATTAAAAAAAAAAAAAAAAAAAAGAGTTGGGACACAGTACATTGATAGGGGGTGGAGTGTATCATATATACAAAAGAGGGGTATTACTTCTGTCATCTGACATTCATGTGGGAAGAGAGGACAAAACCAAATGCATTCTCTTTCCAGCACTGAAACATGCAAAGACAAAATGCTCATTACAAGTTGTATGCAGCTCAGAATAATAAAAAGAAATGCCCCAGTATACTTTAGATTTTTTTAAAATATATATATTTAATTCTCTGATCTTTCACTTCAAAACTTAGAATTAAGTAATGAGTGAACAGGATCTGAAATACAGACAAGGCATTGCTCACATCACATTAAAAGGCATCTTTCAAATGCTGCTGTGGATTTCTAAACTTACATTGAACAGAATTTTTAGTTGCTGGGAATTTGAAACGCAAGATGAACCTGGCCACATTACATATATTTCTTTAAGTGGAATTGTAAATATGCAGTAAGTTTCTGTTCCAAAGAAGCAACATGCAGAATTCAAAATTGTTTCTTGCAGGATTCTGTTGACCTGTGCATGAAGAGGTATTGAAGCAGTGGTGCAGTGAGAATCACTACAGCAATACAAATCCACAGCTCAAGCATGAGATCCTGGAGCCTGGATCTCTGAGGAGCAACACAGAGTATACTGTTCTCCAAAATACACCACTTCTTTTTAACCACTGAATTTAGTTTTAGGAAAACAGCTGCTCACCAACTTTTTTGCAAAAGAAAAAAGGCAGGGAGGGTGGGAGAAGGGAAGAGGTGGAAAGAGGTTATGCATTATGACGACATTTAGCAGAGAGCTGCAAACAGAAAGCAAAGACAAATATTTTAAATGTGATAGATTTCAACCAGAAATGTGAAAGCATTTTTCCCTTGTAAATAGCTTGCTGGAGTTGGTTGGGATAAAATTTGGGTTGCAGCTACAGGCTGAAGCAACAGTGTGGAGAAATAAAACAAACAGGCATTTATCCCCCACCCCAACACCCCCCTTCTCTCCCAGTTAGCAAAGTATGACTGATGCTTGTGGTTGGCTGCAAGGCAAATATTAGCTAGAATCTCATTTATCTACATCCACAGTCCCAGATGCTTAAAACTTATCATGGATTAAAGCCATGAAATAAAAATTAAAAAAGAAATTTCAATTTGAAATTTTATTGGCGTGTTGCTAGAATGGTCAACATCGATCGACAGGAGAGACTTTGTCCACATACTCTGAGAACAGCCTTCCTGCACCTCCCCCCTCTTTTCTTCCTCTCTCTTGCTCTTTCAGCATTAATGCTATTAAAAGCCAAACAAAATACTGGCTATGGGTGTAAAGAATGCTGGTTTTTTTTGGAATGTTGCCATGGATCCTGCTTCCAGTCGCGTCCCACGGAAGGAGGGTGCAGCCTCCTGACTCTGTGGCAGGCTGGTCTCCCCAGGCAGGGCAGAAGGAAGATAGACATGTACTCCCGCTCCTCCCTATTCTTTCCCATCCACTATAGCCAGGTCTTTGATCACCCTCAGTTTGCCACTGGCATCGATCCTGCGCTTCTCGCGTATTAGATCCTCCAGGCTGTGGAACCTCACCGTGTGCACCTTGTTCTCTGCCAAGTGGATCTTGAGATAGTACTGCTGCTGGTGCTGGGTGCCAGCAGCCGCCTGCAGCTCCCCCCCGGCTTTGAACTCCCGTTTCCCGAAGCGGCACCAGGCGGCGAAGCTCTCAGAGTTAGTCCAGCAGATCTCGTCGCTTTTTAAACCCAGGTGCCCGCAGGCGTTCTGCACCACCAGCTCCGCCACCAGCGGGCGGAAGCGGTACCAGCTATTCACCACCCGRCCCACGTTGCCCGCGGCCGCCTCGTACAAGCTGTCCTGGCGGATCTGCCCCTGGTGCAGRTGGATGATCTGCCCGCCGCCCACGTATACGGCCCAGTGCGGCGGCGGGTGCTCCGACGGCCCCAGGTAGAGCAGCTCCAGCAGGTCCCCTGGCTTGCAGAGGGCAGGCAGGGCTGACACCGAGTAGACGCTGAGGTCCCCAGCCTGGGGGCCGCTGCTGACCTTGGAGAAGATGCATTCCTGGCCGCGGAAAGCGGAGAACTGGGTCTCGTTCAGCACCAGCTGGTGGTGGAGGTGGTGGGTGGGCGTCTCCTGCCCAGGGCTGCCGGAGCCCTTCACGCCGTACTTGTCTGGCTGGCCTCGCTCGTCCAGGTCCTCCTCCTCATCCGAAAAGAAGTAAGCCACCCCGACGCGCAGCTCGTCCTTCTCGATCCCCGAGGGGTCTCCGGTCGGCAGCTCGCTGTAATTCAGGTGGGTGATGCGATCCAGTTGATTTCCCATCAATGACAGGGCGAGGCGAGGGCAGGAATCGCCGGATCTGGAGGAGGGTGGAGTGGGCAGACACAGAGAAGAACAAGAGATGGGAAGAAGAGTGCACACAGAGRGAAGGAAAGAACGAAAGAGAGAAAAAAAAAAATCAAGGCACATACAAAAGACTTCAGCGATTCCGCCCTAAGCCCCCATCCCTCCCCCACTCCTTGCCTCCCCTCCGTGCAAGAGAGAAACTCCCAGTGCGGATCCTTGCCCCTACCCCCGGGGTGCGGGGCAGGGCAGAGCCCCGACTCCGGAGCGCCCGGCTCCCAGCGCCGCCAGAGGAGGAGGAGGCTCCTCACCGTCCGCCGGCTCTGCGCGGGAGGACGGAGTTGCACCGGGAGTCTCCGCTCCGCGCTCTGCCGGGGGAGAGGGCTCCGGGAGCGCGGGGAGGCTCCGGCCGGAGGGTCCCAAGCCCACCCTCCGCCGGCGCGCCSCGAACCGYGCTGGGCAGCGCTGCGTGCAGGAGGCGGCTGCAGGAGCACGCGGCCCCGGAGCTGCCAACCCTGCCCGCCCGGTACCCGCCGCCCGGCCGGGACCCGGCAAGGCACAGGCAAAGAGCAGACGATCGGCACCCCCCGCCCGAGGSGTCGCTCCCGGCCCCTTCCGTACCCGTGGTCGCCCAGCGCCAGAACCCCCCCAAACTCCTTTAAAGTCGTCCTGTCCCCATGGGCGCCGCAGAGGAAGCGAGATCCGTCCTCCCCAGCGCCACCCGGCTCCTCCGCCCGCGCCGCTCTGGGATGCCCGGCCCCTCCGGCGGGCCTAAGTACCGGCGGCGCCGCTACCGAGCCCGCCCCGGCCCCGCTCATTGGCCGCGCCCGGCGGCGGCGGGGCTGGGCCGCGTCACTGCCCGCCCGGGCCTCGCCGCCGCCGCCGCCGCCGCCGCCGCCGCCGCGGACATGCCGAGCCCCAGCTCGCGGGCTGCCCTGACCCGTCCCGACCCGCGGGCTGCCCCGACCCGGCCCCCACCTCGGGCTGCCCCGGCCGACCCCGGCGCTGCGGCGGGCGGGGCGTCCCGCGGGTAGCGGGTGAGCGAGCGTGCCYGCCGCGGGAAGCCCCTGCCAAGACACCCCTGGACCAGACAGAAGGAAAAAGGAGAAAATAAAGATAAATAAATAAATAAAGTCGTTCCCATCAAACTAACCGGCCCGGGTTCAGCAGGTGGCCAAGAGTTGCTCTGTCCCTCGAGGCTGGAGGTGGGTGCCCCTCACCTCACTTCAGCAACTTCAAATTGCATCTGTGCAGTCTACGCTGATACCCTGGGCTTCCTTTTGCTGAGGASAGACAGGCATTTCCAGGGGGCTGTTCCTCTCGCATGTTGCATCTCCTGTTTTAGGACGGCCTGAACTGCCCTGAGGAGGTGCCTGTCTTTTGCCATCGCCCACATATGAAGTTGGAATGTTCAAACATTTGTTGGCATTAGGTGAGATGACTCTCTTTCTGCATCTGGACAATGTAGCTGTAGTGGGTTGTCCTCAGATGTGACTAGGAGACATGCTATGTCTTTTCTTATGTGAAAAATGAGACTGCCTGGCAGTAGCAGTCCATTCCGTCTGAAAATGTATAGAATCTAAAAATCTGTTATCTGTAGTAGCTAATAACAATAACACGCTTTTACATCTAGYTTTGCACATTATGGAAATGAAACTCAGAAATAATTAGTTTGTTTGACCGCTCTTTCCCCATGAGGCTGTGTCAATGATGGGATTGTAACCTGATTCTTCATTCTTGGTCTTGTGCTCTAACCATGTGAACTTCTGAGAAGTGAGAATTTAAATATTTAAGACACTTCATGAAAAAAATCTAATGACATTCTTTGGTTCAGATGTGAATCATATTAAAGTACCATTTTTAGCTGAAAGTAAATCTACTACTTTCTTTGCAGTGGAAATAGTTTTGTCATCTAGACATAAGTATTTCTGCTTTCAGTGTTTATGGATAATATCTCTCTTTGCTGCTGTTCTTTTCCCAGTCTTCAGGTTTAGTTAACTGAGAACAATAATGCCATCATTTTATTCTCATGATAGAGAGACACATATCCTTAAATAAATAAAATGAATTTCAGTTTTTCAGGGTACAAGCTGTATACTTATGTTCATATGGATCAAATGCTCAGTTTCTTAGATAAATATATTTACTTTGAATGATCCTTTTTCCATTCAAGTATTGATATAGCTGACTTTCTAGAACAGCATCTTATTCTCATTTTTTTTTAACATATGCAAAGGCATCACATCCTAAATGGAAGAGGAAAAACAGGTGTGTTTAGTGAAATTCAAAGACTGACATCAGTTATTTTTTCACTGTGCCGGTTATACTAATCTATTGATGGTTACAGACTTCCCATGTCTCATAAACCCAGGGGTTATGGCCTGAGACTCACAGGAATTAAGCTGATTTACAGCAGTTAAGGATGTAGCATTCAGGGTCTGTAGAATTAGAAAGAAAATTTGAAAAAAAAATTAGAAAAATAAAGAAAAATTCTTTTCTATTATATGCATTTTAAAGTTTCAGAGGACTAAACAACAGATGGATGTTATTTATCTCTGGAATTGTGTAAATACTGTTCTAATGATTGTCAGAAATTATATGTTCTTTTACAGCATGACCTTCACCAACTGCAACATTTTAAATTAAATTATGAAAACACTCTAATAGGTTTAGAGCTAAGGCTGTAAAACAGAGTTTAAATATTTTGATTTTTTAAAAATAACTGTTAATGTGCTTCATTGTTAAAGTTAGTCCAGGCTGAAAGCCATTTTCCGTAGACCTTCATCGACAGTTTCTGTTTTCTAAACACTTTACATTTTTCCCATTTAAAGTCTGCATCTTTTTAGGTTGCGCTCGCACAGTTCACACTTCCCACATTTGCCAATCATCAAGGCTATGTGGAGTAATTTTTAGATAGTTCTAAACAAACAAAACATTATTTCATCCTTTCCATGCAAAACAGTGGAGAACAGACTGCTTCAGCAAACTGCAGGTGCAGAAGGATGGAGTCTGGGTATAWGAAAGGCTCTGCACTTCTAACTAGGTGGAATGTCTCCTGCCAAATTTTAACCATTTTTTTTGGATGATCTGCTATTGTTTTGCGAGTCTGCTCAATGAGGGTGTTCTGTCTCTTGCTGAAGCACTTACAATCCCTTACAATCCACCTGGCTCCATGACATCTATTCAACACACCTCCAACACCCATTTTCTTGTTTCATTTCATTTCTTTTCCCTCTTCAATGTCTCATCAGTGCTTTGTGCTCTACCTCCATCCCTCAAGAAGAACTTTTCCCTCAGTTTCTCTTCAATCACAGTTTTAAGTTAACAAGAGTCAAGAAGTTGCCTTAAAAAAAGAAAACACACACAAAACCCTCATCAACCAACAAACCAAAAAACCCCAAACTTATAGGTAACTGTGATTAAAGGACATTGCTGGAGATGCTTGTTTTCTCTGAGCTAATTAGTTTAATAAGTTTATCATCTCCTTTAGATGTTTAACTTCTGGGAGATCATGAGGGCTTGCTTAGCAAGGCAGTGARTGCAGGCTTGGCTGCTCTTAGATGATGGCACTGGCAGTGCAGCATCGCACTCTTCACTCTCCCATTGACCGGCTTCAGCCTCATTAACCAGGGCCATAATGTCTGCTTGCACCAGGACATGGGAATTTGCAATATTCCTAACCCTAGTCTGTTRTTACTAACTCTAACAATTTTTTCTGCATTCTGAACATATGAAAGAAACCTGATAACATCATCATCTCTGATTCTGTCCTGGTCTATCCTGAGCAGAGTAAATTTATATTTTTCCATTGCTATTTTTTCTTTTTGTGCCTTTTCCCATACTTGGCATTTTGTAACTGTTGCATTTATGTTTAATTTAATACAGTGAAAACTCTTAAAATATGTAGCAAAATAGATACCCAGTAGCTTGTTTTTTAAACCTTMTTTTTTAAATGTTCTTATCATCCTGCCTTGAGCTGAGCTTTGGAGCCTTGGACCCCTATTGCTAAAAGTGGAGCTGAAACCACCGTTGATTTTAATGAGTGGAGAACATTTGTGCAGAAAAATTTAGGAACACATGTTTCAAAAAACAACCAGAGATAAAAAAAATTGATGATAAGGGTGGAAACTTTCCTATCTGTTATGAAGTTTAGATTGTAGAAATCTGTCCATTACAATCCTGTTAATGTTGAATCTCAGATGCCCAGAAGCTCTTATCTATTTCYGGCACACTACAAAACTAAGTACAGTTTCTACATCTAACTAGTCTGGGAGAGTCCTGAGATTTTGGATAGGCTGAAGGAGCTGGGCCAGTTCAGCCTCGAGACTACTAAGGGGGACCTCATCAATGTCTACCAGTATCTGAAGGGAGGGTGTCAAGAGGATGGACCAGGCTCTGCTGGGTGATGACCAGCAATAAGACAAGAGGCAACGGGCAGAAACTGATGCACAGRAWRTTCCACCTGAACATGAGGAAGAACTTGACTGTGCAGGTGACTGCAAACTAGAACAGATTGCCCAGAGAGGCTGTGGAGTCTTCCTCRCTGGAGATATTCCAGAACCATCTGGACACAATCCTGTGCAATGTGCTCTAGGATGACCCTGCTTCAGCAGGGAGATTGGACCAGATGATGCTCTGTGKTCCCTTCCAGATTTTGGTCCTTAAGCCTTAGACAGCTTTTGCCATTTTTATCTAGTGATGCTGAAATACAAAATGTGACAATTCAAGAAGATAATTGTGGTCACAGTTTTTCCTGTTGCCTCTTTTCTGCTCTTCTACTGGCTTCTGGTGACTTCATGATTCTTGCATTCACAGGGTCACTTGTAAGTAAAATTGTCCAGGAGCTGTTCTCCGGCCCYGAGGTACGATATAACCATATAACTGTGCATCTGAACTTTCTTAACTCCAAAACCAAATGGCTGCATCCAAACTACCTTTTAGGAATTATTCCTAATCCATTTTAATCCCTAAAATGTATGGAAGAATAGTATCTGACTCGTGCCAAAGCTTTTCAAAAGGCCGTGCTACCAATTAATTGTATGAATAATACTTCACTGATCCTTGGACCTGTGAGCTGGGCCTGTGTAGTCGACTGTTTATCCTCTACCCAGCTCCTGAAGGGGAGGTGGAGCATGACCAAGTGTATTTTTTGTCAAATAATACTTGTAAAGACTCCAGACCTAATTTCTGCTTCCTGATCAAATGATACAACCAAAAAGATATTGTAGTAAGAAAGATTTTGAGGAGGAATGGGAAGAAACACCTTCATTTAAAATGTTTATCTTTGGAAGGCTGTTATATAGACAGAACCCCAAATGAGGAAACCTCATCACTTTAAGTTCTCAGGGAGCAGCAGGGCAGGGTGCTGGGCAGGGACAGGGTTTGRGGAGCTGGGGGTGCACCCAAGTGCAGTCCCCCAGTGCCCTGGCAAGGGCAGAAGAGCAGGAGTGCTGGACTGGGGCCAGCTGAGGCCAAGCCAAGGCAGTCGTGCAAGGCCATCCCAACTCAGCAGCTTGGCCCAAGCTTAGGCCAGAGCTCTGMTGCAGATCCCAAGTCAGAGGCTGAAGCCCCATCCAAGCTCCTCAAAGCTCTTCCTCATTAACTTTAATTTTCTCCTGGACATCTTATCCAAGGTTCATCTTATCAGACCTGATCTTGAACAGAGGTAGCAAACCCTGAGGAAAAGAGGGAAGAGCTTGTAGATCTTGCACTCAGATCCCTGACAGCAGCATCATATTCATTCACTGGAGTATGAAAGAAAAATAGCTGAGGGAATAGATTTTCATTTAGATGTCTGTGTCTCTACACTAAATGGAAACTGACCTGAATGCATAGGCTTTTTTTTTTGTGAAGGAGGATGTTATATCTTAAATTACTACTATATGCAAAAAAGACTTCTCCAGGATTACAGCAGTATCCTTTATGAACTCTTGAAGAATTGSATGCTGATGACCATGAAGTTAGATCAATTAACAGTGAATCTTGTTTCTTGATGCTTTTGTTTCCCGGATTATCTCCTTCTCAAAGTTGTTTTGAACATTCCAAAGTGCTCTGACATGCCTCCCTTTTCATATAGAGACAGAAGAAACTAAACAACAAAACCAGCACAACATCAAAACCCTCTAAGTGGATGTGACCACAGTCAAATAGGGAGAATTTGCTTATTCATAGTAGAATATTACACTTATGCAGGATTTGTTTAGTTTGGGAACATAGTCTAAAAGTTCATACTATTTACATAAATTTSATTCTACTTTTTGTCTGTGGTATGAAATAATATAAAATATAATCTAGCCTTGTGGTGAACCTAACTGATTGTAGCCACAAAAGCAGCAGCTATATGTTTGAAAGATCTTGGTAAAGTAAGCTTGATTGTAAATTTGCTAGTTTAGTCACATATTGGACCAGGTAGATTCAGTATAAGAGAATTTTTATTTAGTGTTTGGTCTYGGGGTTTTTTGTTTGTTGTTTTGTTGGGGTTTTTTTTCAGTAAAGACACAGTTTCACATTATATTTAATCATGAATAAGAGGATTCCAATTGATAACGAACTTTCATCCCAACTATCTACTCCCCCAAAATCTTTCATAGCTGACCTTGTGATCATGTASTTACAGCATGAGTTTGAATTCACAGCACTGTTATAACAAGATGTTGAATATCTGCCAGATAAAAAACATCTATTTTAAAGGTGTTGGCACTCCATAGTTGGTACTCTGAAACTGTCACRAATATTGGTCCCTTCTGAATACAGTATTTTGACATGGCTTTAATAAAGGTGGTTACATTGTTCCTTCTGTAAAAGGAGGATAATAATGGTAGTCTCCTAAGAAAATTTCTACAGTCTCCACTAGCTCTAGCTACACATAAATCTAAATAAAATTGACATTGTAATGTTTGTACAGGGAAAAAATATCTCCAGAAACTAGTTCAGCTTCGAAAAATAAGCTGACAGAAAAAAAATTAAAAAGTATTTGTAATTGTCTCCTAATGCAATCTTGTTAGGTGGTCTATGTCACATGGCAAATCAACTTTTTGATGTCTTTCTTCAATTAACATTTTGCAGTTGTAGAGAGGGCTTTCCTAAATCAGTTTTAAAGATTGGAAACCTTTTTAGAAATATCAGACCAGAAGGAATAAAGTAGTGATTCTTCACAAAAATGACATTTTCAGTGTATGACTCTCCACTGATTATGTGTTAACTCTGTCCCTAAATGCCTTAATGAGAAATAGATAATAAATATGTTTCTAAGTGCACACTGGTTACTTAATTATGACTGTCTTATTATTAGCTCTTTACCAAGCTACTGAAAGAGAAAAGGCAAAATGTTTTCTCAAGTATGACATGACATTTTCTTGCATTTCCCGTTTTAACTAGAGAGATTGTCCACTATACTTTCTTTTTTTTTCTTTTTTTTTTTAATTGAAAAGCTGTAGGCAACCTAATATCTGCCTGCTTGTACTATAACGGGGTTGTTTGCTTGGCTCTTTCCATTTTCATATGTGCTTTGGGATCCTTTATTAAGTCATTGTTCTGTAACTGCATTCTATTATAATTCTGCTCATTTTTAATAATATGTATGATATTTCTGCTGCCCTGAAGGACTCCCATGAAAATTAAATGWTGAAATAAAATGAGCATCCAATGCTTCTTTCTATTAGGCTAGTTACTATTTTATAAAATATATTTTATCTGTTAGTCTTTCAATACCTGAACTTGAAAATGACTTCTAAATATTGTAAGCACTAACAAATACCCCTTGACTGAATAGCAAAGAAGAAATTCAATCTGTGTGACAGTTGCTATTCATAAACAGTTCAAGCTTCACTCTCATGGTTTGTGATAGCTGAACCCTTTTGACTGAGTTACAGAACTAGATTCAGTAAGGGAATCATACCTTGTTATATAAAAATGGCTTTTGGAGGGAGCTTCAATTTTTCTTTTTCAAACACAGAGCCCAATCCTGAAGACCTAAGTCATTCAAAATGCATATCAGTTTTATGGCTGGACAAGCATCATCATGCCTACCATACAGAAAAGGCTGTCAGAGGTACATGCAGACAGTTTTCATTGACTCCAATGAGATTTCTGTCTGCATTCAAAGAAAGAATACAGCCTTAGATACTTAGAAGTGACAAATGTATACAATTAGAATTCTTTCCATTTCCTAAGGTGTATAAGTGTTGAGTAACATCATTGAGATTGCACTGTGATGCCATTAAAAGTAAGTTTCTGCTCAACAAAAATTGAGKAGTCCAAATTTGTAAATTCAATACTATTTCCAGGAGTAATTTCCAAGCAACATTTTCCCAGCCTCTAAACAACCTTAGGTCCATGGGATAGTGTCTATTCATGTCTATCATTCTTTCACCTGAAAGTCTGGCTCACCTAATTGACTCACAGGTTAACCCTGYGTTGGGGTTTGGCACTGGCCAAGTGCCAGACACCCATGAAAAATATATTCTCGGGGAACTAAAAGTTATTTTCATGAGGGAAAGTAAGGAGTATTGAGGAAAACGGAAAACTTCAAGGCAAAACRGGTTCAAAACTTACACAGCAAAGAAGATTTATTACTAATAGAATCAAAGGTAAAAAGAATAATGAGAAATTAAAGCAAACTTCCAGACACTTTTCTCTTCCCAGTACCTCCCTCTTCCCAGCAACCGCGCAAGGGAAGCAAACATGCGTTTTTGGTCAGTATATTTCTTAAGAGTCTTTGTTGATGTTCCAGCGTGGCCTCAAGCTTCACAAACAAACAGCCCCGCCCAAAAGCTGCTGCAGTGAAAAACAATCTCTCCCACAAATCTCGCAGTTTTCCCACAACTGCCAGCATGGGTCATAATAGTCCATGGGCTTTAGTCTTTTTTAAGGATGAGCTATCCCAGCCTGGAAGTAAAAATTCTCGTCTTCGGTCTCCAAAAGCCTCAGCATCTATGCACCCTGGTGTAGGTACTTTTTTTCACGGACTGTAACGTGGATCTCTACATCCCCCCAAATGCACTTCATGAATTACAGGGAAACAGTTTGTGATATTATAGCTCTCACCACAGCTTGCAGGAGAAAATCTCAGTTCCGGTGTTCGGTGTCTTCGCTCTGTCCCTTCCCCCACTGACCTTGGAGCCGTGTTGGCTTCTTCACGCAGCGCCGCCATGTTGGCTTTCTCCACATGGCCGCACCTTTCCACTTTCTCTAACTTGGAAGAAAAGTATCTGCAAGTTATACCTGAAGAATTAATCTTGTCTAGGTTCCGCATCGGGGAAATACTCGCCATGTCTCTCGTTGTTGGCTGCGTGCTGTTTTCTGCCTGGTTCAGCCTAAGCCACGCCGGCCACGTGGAAAGCCCTGCCAGACCTGCGCGTGCTGCGCGGTCCCGACTGTGCCGGCTGCTCACGGCTATTCGTGGCTGCTAGTGACCGCTGAGGTGTCCTCCTGGCAGCCCGACCTTGGCTGCCCGCCTGCTGGGCAGGCAGCGAGGCCCCAGGCCAGGCCCGGGGCCCGCCGTCCACCACCCCTCAGCGGGGGAGAAGAAAAATGGCTGTTCTTTCACTTCCTCCTACTCAAAAATATGTCATCACAGAGGCATTACCGACTGATCCCATTCGTCCATCAACCTGCCCATCAAATCTGGGCTCTGTTCAAACCAGAGAAAATTCCAGCAARCTGTTTTTTTCTGTTTTTACAAACCTAGATTTTTCCTAAATAGCTAACCTACCACACCCTGTTATCTTCATACTTCGTTTTTGGTGATCATGTCCATACAAAACTATTGTTTACAGAGGGCTTTTTTAGAGATGTAGCGTACTAAACTTTAACCAACTGCTTTATGTATAATGCATAAATGAGTGTAGACTACAGCTCATTTTACTTAGCTCTGTTGTTCCTTGAATAATAATGGAAGTAAAAAGCCATGCAAAATTTATGTTTACCCCTAAGTTTAGAAGATGCAACATGATTTGAATATACTCAGGACAAGCTGCATAAGGTATGACAGTAGTTTACCTTAACTTCTTCCTCCTCCCTTTAAAAAAAGCAGTAGTTAATTTGATTTTAGCAGAGAAAACATCTGACTGAAAAGGAAAGAAAAAAAATCTGACTTGAGACAAGTCTAGTTTTGTACGTATTTGTTTTACTCTTAGCTGTGGTACAAAGTCTTTTAGTGACCCTGGTCATGTCACTGAGAGCTAGGCTGGTGCCATCAATTATTATTTAAAGAACTAGAAACGCTTTTCTTTTTAAAACATGAGCATCTTAGGTGTCAAAATTCTGGATTTAGTTCTTTGTGTAGCCACAGTGGTTTAAAACTGTCATTTGGTTTAAGTGAACCTACTAGTTCAGACACACTACAGGCTGTCTGGCTATTTTCCAGTTACCATATTGTAACCCTGCCCTTGTTGAGAAAATTATTCAAGGAAACACAAACAAAACTTTTTACTAAGATATTAGAGTACTCACCTGAAGGTGAAGGAACCTGGGTTCCTATTTCTGTTCCTGTAGTTCAAAGACTACTTAATGTAAAAATGGAAACAGCCTTGAGATGAGAATGTTCATCCAAAAATAGGTGCTTCGTTCTTTCCTACAAAACAGAAAAAATAACTGTATCCTACTTTCCTGGTGTCTGGTTTCAGATTTTACTGCTGATTACAGAATGGGTGGTCAAGTGTGTCGCAATTTGTGGCAGGCATGTTTTAAAACCTCATGATTTTGTGTTGTACTCAGGTGTGCGGTGGATGGTTGGTGTTGCAGAACAGAGCACAGAGCCCTGGGGAGGATCCCCAGGGATTTAGCAGGAGTTCACAGCAGGCCTCTGTTGATAGGTGCTGTGCTTCTTACACTCAGGAAACTTCAGGCATGCCTGTAATGAGAAACACTAACCTCTTGTAAACTCAAATCTACAGCCTCTCTTGGGTTTAAGTGCCTCCAAGTTTAGGCAGCAGCTGTTGCTTTGCTTTTCAGATTACAGTTTCTACCTAAACATCTCCATTTTCTCCAAATCTTTCTTTAGAAGTTTAAATCCATTATTGGCTCTATCCCTTAATCTCTGCTGTGCTTACCTTCCCCTATGTAAATGGGAATATTCATACCTCTTTCACCTCACTTTACCTTCTGGGTTGCCTGATAGCAGTTATATAGGACAAGGGCTGTCTCTGTTCACAGCAATTCTCAAAAGTCTGTTTCTTTTGGGAAATGTTCAGACCCTTAATGGGATACAAATTTGTATGAGATGAGTTAGGTGCTAAATGATATAGGAAACATAGCTGTTCCTTACTGGGGAAAAAACCCCAAAACATCTGTGGTGACGTGAGATGGCAATTTAGGAGATGAGAGACAGCAGTGCAACGTCAGTGCTGGTCTCGGGAGACAGTGTAACACTGTTGATGAAATAAATGATGATAATACATCTCTGCAGAGAAGGTATAAGTGAAATACAGCAAACATGGGCTATGGGGGTACTGTCAAACACAAACAAATTTCAATAATATAACTGCATGCTCATTTCTTTTCACTTGCCTACTCCTTAGACCATTCTTGATGTTTTGCATATAATGCTGTAAGAATTATATTATTTTGGACATCGTCAAGTTTGAGGGGCAGTAATCAACAATACAGTTGAAATTCTGTATGTGAAATCATGGCCCATGCAGCCTCTGTGCTGTGTTTACAGAGTATGAGTGAATTGCTAACGATAAAAGGCCTGTGAAGACTCTGATCTCTCGGATAAGCTTGTAGACATTGTTTTTCTGTGACCATTTCATGGGGAGATAATCACCTGAGCCTGAGATGATAACCCAATGTCCAGAATATGGTGAAATTCACAATTATACAGCCCTGATATGGCCAGTGATTCTTTTAGCTCAGTTAAAATAAAATAAAATAAAATAAAATAAAATAAAATAAAATAAAAGACAGCTTATGAGTTCTGCAGCTTTCAAAACTTTACCAGACATTAAAAAAAAAAAAAACCTAACCTATGAAAAATGTAATTTTCTATTAAGTTGATGTTGTTGACCTGAAGAATGAGATTTTTTTAAACATGCACTTTTTTAATTGGCAAAAGGAGATAATTAAATATGAAGCATAAGTAAGTGGAAAGTGAAATTTTCTTTTGAAAGATGTAGGGTTTTTTCCTCCTTAATTATAAAGACTAAATGCTAATGTCAAAACAAAATATTTAGAATATGCAAAAATACTGAATATTTTTGAACTGAAAGGTTTTGCTGAATTTAACTTGGACTTGAAAAATATTTTTGACGACTGAGTAATCTATTTCTTGGTACACAGAGTATCTGCCAAAAGAAAAAAAGTAGCTGTTTTAAATAAACCATCCTGACAGCAGCATGTGAGCTGGGTTTATGACTGAAGTCATACATTATATTGGACACATGAAATACTTTTCCAGACCAGAAACAGATAATTCCTTGCAACCCCAGAGACACCTGTACAGGCGAACTGGGCTTTGATAACCTACCCTCACCAAATATGATTAAGCCTTATTGTGTGTCTAGCTGAACATTAGAAATAAATGAAGCTAATAAAGAGGAAAGAGTCTGAAAAGAACCAACGGTAATAAGTTAAACCAAAAATGGTGTAAATCATGTATGTTCATCTCAGCTTTAAGTGGGCTCATGATACTTAGTGAATAATTTATTTGAGACATTTCTTCCTTGTCTTTTTTCCCCCTTCTGTTCACAAAAAGCTTATGAAAAAATAGCTATTTTACCAAACTTATTAATTGAGCAAAATTGTTTTGTTGAATAATTTCCATTAACAGAAATTGCATCTTGTTTGCATATTAAATTTCTGGATTATTACTTGTGCTCAAGAGCAAAGGTTTGAAAAAGTACTTATAGTATGAAAATGTTTCTGGCACATAATTCTAACTCCCAAGTTGTCTTTGTAAATGAAATAGTGGGAATTTCCATGGTATCAGGATAAAGTCCCACCAGTTACAAGACAGCTGGAAGAAAGATAAACCAAATCACGTCCAAGGGAGAGATAAAACACTATATTTTTAAACAAAAATTATTAACTCTTAGGAAAAAAAGAGAGAGAGAGAACAATGCAATCTAATGCTCAATGTATTTTATGGAACAGTGAAATAAAGTCATTTGTTTCAATACAGGCAAAAGAAAAATAAAAATAAACACTTTTGTATATTCATTATCTATCAAATATCTCTGTGAGTACTGGCAGATCATGAACAATCTTTTGAAGGACTTTATAGTTCGAGAGTCCATAATCTCCCAGAAAATCTTTGTCAGCACTTCACTATTCTTACCATTGTATTACTGTTTTCTAATCCTGATTTCAAACATTGTTGCAGTCTAAACCCATCATTTCTTGTTCTATCTCTTATGTCATGGAGAATAATTTATTCCTTCTGTCCTCCTTGCAACCTTTTATATATTTGAAAAAATTCTGCTTTTCAGTCTTTTTTTTCCTTAGGTTAAAGAATCATGATTCGTTCATGTTTTTCTTTCTCTACAGTTATGTCTTCTAGAATCCCAGTTGTTCTTACTATTCCACTGAGCTCTCCTCAATTCTAAATCTTTCACAAACTGTGGTGCTCAAAATTGGAAAAAGAAACCCAGCTGAGGCTTGAACAGAGCAGAGTAGAAGAGAAGAATTGTTTACAGGCTGTCTGATTATTTCTAACTTTTGTTATGGTCTATGCCTTTTTTGCATCAGAGTGGCACTCTTAGTTCACATTTAGATTGTCACCCAGCTATGCCTTTTTCTTTGAAACTGTTGCATTATCTGGTATTTTCCCACATTCCTGTTTCTGACCTCAAAATTTTGAAATCTGTGAATCTTGTGAATTACTACAACTTATTGCCTTGGTGATTATATTCAGAAATTCTTTCATCTTGGCAGAACTGTATCAGTAAGTCTCTTGTTGACAGAACAGTCCTTCTGTATGAACTGAAAGACCCTGAAGAGAAGTTGAACTCCACAGAGAGAGATGAAATAAGATGGTCCACTACAGAGGGAAAATTTACTTGCCATAGCTGATGTCCAGCAGTTAGAAGTCAATGAATCTTTCCCAAGGTAAAATTAATTTGTGGAAATAGAGTGCAAAAGGAATTGTGAACATAATTATTGTAAAAGCTGCTTCTTATTAAATTGTCTGCCACTACAAAGAGTTTGTAGTGCACTTCTTCAGGAGRTAGGCTCCTTTTGGGTTGTACCTTAGCCTCATCTTTTCTGGACTAACCACTTACACATCTCTCCATTTCTTTCATATGCTTTAGGCTCCTGAACAGCTTGTTTGCTTTCAGATGAACCCTTTCCGGTTTCCTGATGCTCATTTTGAGCTGTGGAGCCCAAAACTGGACATGTCTCTCCAGCTGCAGCTTTGTCAATCCTGTGTAGAGTGACATGTTAAGTGATGGCCTCACTTCTACTATTGTAGCCCAAGATGCACTTTATCTTATTCAGGTTGTCAGTGCACTTCTGCTCATTTTCAGCTTCACCATAACCCCCAGGTCCTTTTGGTCAGGTGCCACTCAGCCAGTTCTACTTCATGAGGTCATTTCAGCCCATGTGCAGAATTTAGGACTTCTCCCTCCTGAGCTTCACAAACCTTCTATTGGCCCGGTCTTCACTTTTCTCAAGGCCCCTGGAGCTGAATCTGTATCACATGGTGTGTCAAACAGTTTTTCAGCAAATTTTCTGACGGAACATTCTGCTTCATCATCCAGGAGAAAATATTGAACTGCTTTCCAGCCCTGGAGTATTTGTTTCATTACCAACCATTAGACTTCAAGCCATTGAATATTGCCTTGGAACCCAGTGCTGCAGCCTGTTTTCAGCCCAGTTAAAACATTATTCATCCCACCACAGTTTCTCAGCCACAAGAATGTGATGGAAGGAATTGCCAAACACCTGACAAATTTACAGGAACTGTAACCTTTTACCTTCCCAGTCCATCATTTTGTCACAGAAAGCAACCATGTTGGCCAGGTAGGGTTTGCCTTTGTAAAGCTGTACTGATCTTGGTTGCCTTCTTGTCCTTTGTATGCTCATAAATGGATGATACGAGGATATGCTTCCTCCATCCCACCAGAGATTGCACTTTGTGTGTCCAGCTGACAGTCCCCAGGGTTGTCCTTCTATTTTAAATATAGGCATGATCTGTTATTGCCATTGTTTTTTAATAGTTAGGAAACAGCTTTATAATTACCATGGCCAATCCTTCTACAGCCTTAGGGTTCTTTTCAGGCCCTGTAGATTGAATAATCTAGTTTTTCTAAATAATCCCTTGCCTGTTGCTATGCAATTGTTCATCTTTCCAAACCACACTGATATGAGCAGAGGACTGGGAGCAGGCTTGTCTGCTAAGGCTGAGGAAAACATAAAGTGTTTCAGCTTTCCTTGTCATTCATTGCCAGGTTATCATCCCCATCCATCAGCATTCACTCATGTGGTTGCTGACTAAATTTTTCTCCATTACTTCCATGAAAATTGATACCCTAGATTCATCAAGCACATTGAATGCTGCACTACTTCTCACATTAGTAATCATGTGGCATCTCCTTACCAGCAGTGATCTCATTATCCCCAACAAATGACTCTGTTATGGTGTCGTTCTGTGGGACAGAACTGATGTCAGTAAGCTTTCTGACACTCAGTACTTCAGAAATAAAGAAGGGAGATGGTATTTCATATTGGGTGACTATGTTTAGTGAATACTTTTTACACTGATTTCTTTGAGCTTCTTTTTGCCAGTAGAACATTCATTAACCACATGGAAGATTCCTGTTCTTTGCCTTCTAGTTTGGTGTCTGGTTAACATCATCCTGGTCCAGCCTTTCCCTCTTAACCATGGGCAAGCCACACAAATGTGCAGACTTGTGATGTGCAGGAACCATGAGGGATAAAGTGTGCTCGTTCATTCAGCTGGGATGACTCCTACATGGTCGAGTGATGTGCAACATCCCATGTGCTCTGAGGTCTAGAACATGTGGGATTCTATGCATAGCACTGAGAACTGTGTTAAGTCAAAACAAATTCTAGCAACCTTTTGCCCAGAGTATGTAGACATGGGGTTATAATTTTCTATTTGAGTTTAAAACTGGTCAAATTTCTTTTTCTTTTTTAAAAGCGGTAAAAAATCACCCTGAGTGCAATTGTGATGCCCGGGCTTCAAAGCATGGTTTGTCTGTATAAAATCAGGTAGCTAACACTTTTTAATGTTAATTTTCCCCTAATTCAATTCTCCCATGTGGTTGAGTTGTTTGATTGAATATTGCCCACCAAAGAAACAGCCTCAGGCAGGCATCTGTCATAGAAAATTTCATCCCAATTCATTAATATTTTGCAAAATTATAAGCTATGAAAACACGGATTTGTAATATGAAGTGTCAGAGAGTCTCAATAGTGCATTGTTACTGCCTTCCTGCCCAAGTAAGTTACTGGTGTGTGATTGGGTATTTAATAAATCTCTTGAACTATTAATATTTTTTTTTCACAAATGGATGCAACAATTTGGCTCAAAGATGCTCTGGATTTGTGTAGTTCTTTGTTACCGCACCTAGGAACAAAGATCTGTAATAAAAGTGAAATGGCAGTCTGAATTCAGAATGCCCATGCTTTTGTGTTTTGATGTCTCAGCTTTCATGCTATTTTTATGTTGTTTCTTTCATCTTTAATTTTACCAAGAGGTTCATATTAGATGCATTATTAATCCCTGTAACACTGCCTTCCCTTCTTCTGCACAGTGTGAGAGATTTCTGGCTCCAACAGAAATAATAATGTGTGAGATTATTTTCTACATTTAATATGCGAATAAAAAATAAACAATGTGGATTTTCTAAAATCTCTATGCATTGTAATTTTCTTCCAAAGATTTCACTGATGCATTAGGACTGAGAGGCATAACCAATCACCAAAAGCTTTTAAGCAATGATTTTGGTTGTGTACTTTATAACCTGAGAATTCTCAGCATGCAGCACATTATAACACATACTGACTGGAAAATAAACAGAAAAGTGAAGTGTAGTAACTGGACTTTCTGTAGGGGTCTGGCATAGATTAAATGAAACACAGTTCCAAGATGTTGACCAACTGCAGAAGAAGCAATTAAATGTCTCACTATTAATGGTTAATGGGAACAATTAGAGAATGTGTTTTAAAACATGACTAGTACATTTATGATGCCTGCAACAGAGAGGGAGAGGCAGGGGAAGGGGAATAAGGGATTGTGAATGGCTGATGGAAAGACTGATAGTTTGGGGGTTTTTTTGGCTGTTGGGTAAAGGCAAAAGCTGATTGCAAATACTGTTCCGCTTTGAATTAAAATGTGCATCATATTCTTTTGATTGTTTTATTTATTCTGTAAACAGTATCACAGCTGCACAAACTGGTCAAAGAAAAAAGAGCATCATGCATAGTGAAAATCTGGCCATAGTATTTCTGCATAACTACAATAAAAAGGGAACTTATAGGCCTTCTACAGTGTTGACCACAGTTAGCAAAATCTWCTGATGGTCATCAGACTTCTATTCCAGCCAAGGAACTGCAATAATCCACTTAAACAGAAAATTAATACTGAAGGAATACTTTGGGCCCAAACCATCAGCTAGCAAAAGGTTAATATGTTTCCATGTGAGGTAATGTATCACCTTTAGAGTAGACTGCTTTTCTTCTATTAGAAACAATGATAATTAAATGAACTAATGTTTCCTGAAATCTGTGGGAGATTTGAAATATCTCGTTTGCAAGAGTGCTGCAGGTCTTCTCCCACTGGCCTTCCACAGAGACAGAGATGTGGTGCTGCTGTAGATATAAAGGCAATTTAGCTGCTCCTCTCTGAGTCAGCCCTGAAGCTGAAAGTACTGGGAGGTATGATCGAGCCCCAGTGAACATCCCACTTCCACACAACCCAGTTTGGATCTGGAACAGAATTTCCAGATCCTCGAAGTGCTCTGGCCACACCAAAAATAACAACCCCTGGGTTGTTCTGGGTCCATTTGTCTGGTTACCAACTTTCAGTTCAGATCTCTCTACTATTTGTGTTCATAGCTAGAAACGAGAAGGGCCTATGTTAGCAGTATAGTCCCTCTCTTCTCAGAGTAGTGCCTGCCCTAAGGTCTACTCTCCAAAGACCAGTCACTGGTGCTCCAGAGCACAGCACAGAACTCTAAAGTGTGTTCCATGTTCCAAATATATAATGAAAATCAACTKAAGTTATACTCTTAGTGAACATGTGCATTCATCTAAAGCCAGAAGAATTGCTGTGTTTCTTTAGAAATACTAAAGTATACAGCAATTAAAGTGTTCAATATCTTTCATTTGCTGTATACATGTAATATATTGCCACAGATATTTGACTGGTTAATTTCCAGAAAAAGTGCCAGCATGATTTGGAAGGCTCGTGAAAGTAGTAATTCTTCCACGGTTTGATTAGAAACAGGCTAATAGGAGTTTAAACTGAGAAGAGAGAATGAATGTTAATTGTTTTTAAATAACATAGTTTAAGCAACACAGTTAGTTTCAAATAAYACAGAGGTAATCATTGAAGTGTGTAAACTAGATTCTTTTTTTCTGTTACCAGTTATTATAACTCCAGCTTAAATAAAAAAACAAATCAGAAGAATTATGCCAATTTATAGTAAGGCGGTTGAACTGAGTCTGGCTAGGATAATTTTGTTCATAGGTGCTCATATGTTGCTTTGTTTTAGATTTTTTACCAAAACAGAATGCACTAATTTTCTAGCAGTGTTTGCACAGCATCAAGGCTCTCTCTGTGCCCCACTCCAGAGACTAGATGGGGAGATGCACAGTGGGATAGAAGGGGACATGACCTCAACTATCCAAAGAGATATTCCTTGCCATATAACATCATGCTTAGCAATAAAAGGGAAAAAGGGAGTTTTAGGGAAGTTAGCCATCTTTTGCTTGGGAACTGGCTGAGCATTGTTCTACCCATGGGAGGTGGCAAGAGATTGCCTGAGAAACACTTGGGTTTTGTTTTGTTTTTTTTTTATTTCTCTCTCTTCTTCCACATATCCTTCATTTATTAAACTTATTTTTATTTCTTTTTTATCTTGACCTTCCAATTTTTATTGCTTTTATTCTTCCTTTCCTCATTCCCCATCCCACTGAGAGCTGGGGAACTGGGCAATCAGCTGTGTGATGCTTAGTAAACCACCAGGGTTAACCCAGAACAGGAAGTACAGAAAGGCTGTGGCAGACCTTCTTTGTTATTATCTTGTTTCATGGACCAGTACTAAATGASTATAAAATGTCCACGTTCTGCTTTATTTATCCATTACAAGGCAGTGGAGATCTGTGCTATTGGTTTCAGTAAAGCTACTTCTGATTCAAGCTGTTCTACCTGAGATGAGATTATTTTCTATTAAGGTTTCAATTAGGTTTACTCTCATTGTACTCCTCTGTGAAAAATATTTCACAACAGAAAACAAATGTAATTGGGTATAGTTCATGATTCATGGAACAACACCTGCTGTTCCAAGTTGGGAACTGAAAAACTCTAGGAGATGTGTTAACACAATGGGAGACAAATGCTGAAAAGGTGTAAATGGCTGTAGTGCCATTGTTCTCCATGTGGGTACATGCATTCAGCCTGGTTTATGTGTATTTAGGCTGGTATTCAGCGGAGTTATACTATTTTTAATAAGAAATATAAGTGTGAGGCAGCTGGAGTGCATTCTGCTCTTCTTGGTTTTGTTGTTGTGGCTGATATTTCTCATACAATAAACAAGCACTGTTAGAAATATCCTCTTCTTAAAATTTTAATAGAATTTAATCCATAAATACTTCTCTAAATACCTCTGTTTTACTAATCATAATGGAATACATTCACTGCAAGAGTAATAAAACAGATGAGGCAGTGAAAATGTTTAGTGAATGTTAGAACTAATCATAATGATGCTACAGAGCAGTTGGAGTACAGCACACAAAGACACAGCAAGATGCTACCGTAAGCTCCATGCACTCTACACAGAAGCAGTAGTAATACAGGATTGAATAACTGGAATTACAGACTGCACTGGAATTGGTGTCTACCTCTGGAACTGGTTTGTGTTAGCAGAGCCAGAAATGACATAAATGTCCGTTTGATGTTCAGAATACTTCCTCTTTGCATTCGTTTTCTTTTCTGACTCTTTATAGTGCTTAGACTGAAGATTTTTGGTTTCTCATCTTATTCTTTGATGTCTAGCTTCAGTTTGTGAAAGATAGAAGGTTCATCTTTTCTGTTCCATTTGGAGGTGCAATACTCAGTAGACCAGCAGTGTTATGGTGTTTCAGGTCTGAGTACATCACCCACAGCTGCAGAGTTGTGCTGCTGACTCACCTGGCTGTGAGGAGTTAGGTGCTTTTACAGAGAGGCACACTTGATATGCTGTCCTCTTTTGATAGGCAACCGAAAAATAGAAATAAATTTTAGTTTCTGAGTTTGTGAGAACTGAAGAATCAAGAAAAATCCAAATGGAATAAACTCTTGGCATGAAAGAAGCAAAACTGCCATTCAAGGCTATATACATTTAATTCATAGTTGGTCATTTTGGATGAGTGATTGTGTGTATGTTGCATGCATGAGTGTGTGTATTTATGTGCATGTGTGTTAGGAGTCCAGTGGAACTGCCACCAATTTAGGACACATTTTAGGCTGGAATACCTCCAGAAGAAGAACTTACTAGCTCAGCTTTGCTGGAATTTATGGATAAGAACATATCCTGCTAAAAATTAGAAGGAAGACCAGTTATGCTGCAATAGGGAAGAGGGAAAAGAACTTACATAGACTAAATCAGAAATAGAATGACTTCATTAAAACATAGAACTACAAAGAAAGTTTTTGCTGTGAATTAGATGTGTCCCCAGTCCCAGGTGGGTATCTTCCAAAATCACCATAGCTACTCTGTTGATCCCCAAATATCCATATTTACTGTAAGTTCAGATACCTGTGCATCTGCTGTGAAGACTTTGCTTTACGATGCACAAATTAATCCTAGATTTGATCATACATACTTAACTAATGATGACCTATACTTCAGAAGATTATCAATGCTGATATTGTCATAAATAACTGATAACCTGACAAATAATACAGTATAAATTTAATTAGTGCACATCACTATATGCCTCAGGAAGAAAAGAGTGTGTTTCAAAGACCGTGTTTTCCTAACCCTGATTGATGATTCCTTTTGAGCTTAATAACAGCTCAAAGCTGGCATCAAAAATTGTGTCCTTGTTAATGTCTTGAAGTTATTGAATTTTTGTGTAGAGTATTGTGACTACTCTAAAGTAATGATTGGCTATGGGTCTGCTGCTTTTTGCGTGGTTTTTTGGGGGGGAAGTTTTTTATCTCAATGTTATTTTTCATCCATGCCACATGACAAAATTTTTGTGAGAAATGAACTAACCAATTAAAGTGTTTAATATAACACCAGTTCAAGAAAATTGAGAGATTCTGGCAAGGGAGATAATATACATGCTCAGAAGAGAACTGGAAATAAATGGAAAGTAAAGGTGAGGGATGCAGGGAAATTCAAATCTAAGTAATAACACAAAATAAAGCAAAGCATCAAAACACACTCAGACAAGTAAAACCTAACTAGACAATACCTTGTTTTCCGGACTGCAGTGGTAGTATTTTGTATTCCTGGTCTTCTGCTCTCAGAAGTGACTATATTTAATGCAAGTTTCTGTTCTAATTATCTAAAACATGTAAAACTACCAGGTTTTGTTTTGAGTTAAATGGATCTATCCATTCTTTTTCTGCCTAGGGCCCTCTTGTGCTCCTACTGCAATAATGAATAAAATTCCTAAATAGCAAATCTTGGTATGGGATTGGGACTTGGAAAAAGAGTACTAAATAAAGGTAAAATAAATGCAATTCAAGAGTTAGTATTTTTAGCATGTCATCTATAATGGGAAAAGGGAGAAAGGCTTCAGTGTAAGAAGAGAAACAAAATTAAGCAAAACAAAACCAATTTATCGTGTGTTTGTTGTGAAAGTTTTCCCCCTTTCTCCTTAAAAACACTCCAAAGACTGGATCTTATATTCTTTACTGTAAATGAGTCTGAAAGTGCATTTTTTTTCATGGGGTAGAAAGTACTGAACCTCTCRGTTTGAGTTATTGAACTGGACAGTTGAAAAGTCCTCTGCTACTGTCCCTCCAAAGTGCTTCCAGGGTTGCCTAGTGGGGCACTTGGTGGCAGGGGCCAAATCTGTACTGGTGAGAGTGCTGACAATGAATATGGACTATGAGAATCCAGTTCCTGTCTCTGTCCTCCCTGTGTTTTATCCAGTCATATAAGCACAGTCCTTGAGGTCAGCTTTCTGCTGTGCAGGAAAGTGGTGAGTCGGAGAGACTTTCCCAGTTGCTAACCAACACTCTGGAAGACCACACAGGGGACAAAAGACAGGAGCTGGCTCAGAATAAGGGGCTAAACAGCAGAGGAGGATCTGAGAGAAAATGTTCAAGACATCCTTCAGTCGGTTTTCTGCCTGGTGTGCCTTTTCTGCYTGGGGGCAGTGAAGCAAACCTCAGAGTACTTAACAGGGACCTCGCAGGTGTTCTGGAAGGCCTTGATCCAGCACTGGCACAGATGCCAGCTGCACTGTCACCAAGTGAGAGTGGCAGCCACGGTTCAGCCTCTCCTCCGCGGCACTGGCACTGCAGCTCACACGGCTTGTAGAGGCTGCCTGAGCCCTCATGATGGCCTGAAGAGGAGGATGAAGGGAAGAAGAAGAAAGAGGTAGTAACTAGACATTTCAAGAGGCTCAGATGTAATTTCAGCAGGAAAAAAAATTTAGTTTTTCCATACACAATGCTAATAATGTACATTCTGTTTATACCTGTGAATAGACCTTTTTTTTTTCTTGCTTAGTAGTTGAGCTGAAGAATTGGTCAGAGGAATAGTTTAGTGTTGACTAGTTGGTCAAGGGCTATTAAAATGGTTTTTTTTCTATTCATTAGTTGTGTCAGACTCAATATGATTTTAGAATGAAAAAAATTAAAGCATTCAGAATAACAAGCTTTTTAGTAAAACTCTTTCATTAAAGAGTACCTTTTCCTTCTGAAGTTTTAAATTACCCAGGTGAAAGTATTTGCTGTAATTTAACTAAATTGTCAAATGATTTCTTATCTCTTAAAATTACAGTTTCTGATAAATTTTGTAAGAACAAAGATCATGCATTTGGACTTGAAGATTATGACACGTGAGTGAAGACTGAGTTACATGGCCTGTAGGCACTCTAAATACATATAATATGAGAGCTATCACCAAAGTTAATTTAATGTTGTTACATTAAAATAGACTGTTGTACAGATTTCAAATATCGTTCTGTTTGCTGTCCTGTGCAGTGTGTGGCTACCAAACCCTTCTACATGGAGAGGCAGAAGAGTGGCTGCTTGCAGTTTTACTTCTGCTGTGTCTTGAAGTAAGCAGTGGCTTTAAGCTCGGGCTCGCAAGAGCTGGAATTCGTCCTTTCAGGTGACTTGTGAAAGTGGTGTATTATTCCTGACCAACAATCCAAACAGGTCAGCACAGCCAAACTGTCCAGTAATCAGTTTTTTATTTTATTTTTTCACACAACTTCCATGTGAGGACCTCCTCATGTGGCATGGATAGATCTGCAACATGAAACTACTATTTGTATAATAACCTGCAATTATTATTTGAATAATACGTAACTAGTATTTGAATAATATGAATATTAGCTATTTTTATAAACAATAAAAAAGATCAAGAGAAATTTTATTTTAAATATTTTGCTCATGTTAGCAGAAGGAGCTTTGTAAGATGATTTCCCACCTCGCCTCCAGTATTGAGCTTGAAAAACAGTTTCTTCCTAGACAAAATATAATGCATTATTTTGGCCATTGAGTGAAAAGGTTAAATTTTTTTCTTTTCCTCAGGCTTTTGATAAAAGAGGCTGAAGATTCTGAAAAGTCCATGGGGAAGTGAATATTTTTTCTCAGCTTATAATCTATTCTACAATGTAAAGGGCTCCCGGGTCCACTTATATTAATTTACTTACAGTAAATTTTTCCTCTTCTCAGTCTTTGATACCTCATGTGTAAGCAGAACATATGCATGCAAAAGTTGACATAGTGGCTTGTTAGTTCTTTTATGCAGGCAGAATGTTCATGGTAATTAACGATAATTCAGCACTCAAATATGAACAAAGGAAATGTTAATATGTCTGTCAAAAATGCAGCTCAAAGATATAAAAAGAAAAAATTAAATAATGAAGTACTTTCCAAGAACTTTTAAAAGATCCTACAAAATTTTTAATTTCAATGCCAGACAGTACATGTCAACTTTCCTTTTTAAACCTTTCTTTTGTGGTTTTTACTTGGTTGTGAAGATTGACTGAAGCTGGATTAGTTTTGAAGAGCTTAATTGGGAAAAGATAATGCTTCTTCCTGGATAAACTTTCAGGAGAGAAATGCAAAGAAATAAACAACCCACACAGCTGAGATCAACATTTCTTTTTACGGCCACAAAGCTTTGAAAAATATTGAATTTTAGACTTTTGTATTACTCTCTTAGATACATCGAGAAGTGCAGAGTTCTTTTTTTTCTATTTTCTTTCAGTAATAATACACCTATTGATGCATTTTAAAGGTCATAATTTTTCACTCTTTAATACATGTGTAAATCAAACAGGAGGGCTACAGAGCTCAAAACTGAGTGTAATAGCCATGCCTTGCTCTTGGAACACCAAGTAGTCATGAAAGTGTAATCTCTCTGTGAAGTGGTGCAAGATGGCTAAAATGAGTGTAATGGCTCTTCTGTTTCACTGTTTTTCTGCAATAGCATGAGGTTCTGAAACATTTTGYGTTTTAACAGACCATCAAAAAAATTGAAAAACATCCAAACAATGCACAAGGACTACATAAAAAGAAAATGGACAGCAAGGGCAGCAAGTTAAGCCTCGTTCACTGGAGATGGATCTCATTATCATCTAGTGTTAGATGTTTAGAGAAGCACCTACATTTCAGGAAGCAGCCTTACCTCCTGCTGTAGCCTATGAGGAGAAGCAGGCACTGGAAAGGCACAGTTTCTCATACCTTTATAAACCCATGTTAGGAAGTAATGAATGACACCGAGAAATACCTATTTCTCCTCACTATCAGGGGAGTCTAGTCCACTAGTTCAGATGTCAACTCCTGCTCTGTAAATGTCTGCATTTGCTCCCATGTATTTAGCTTAGATTCCCTTCTAGGTGGGATTTTCATTTTCCTGAATAACTTTCTGCAGTTAAGTTATAAGGATATGAACTAGGGAATATTAAAGTAACTTCCAAGCTTTATGGAATCTCATTTAAGGCTAGAAGCTAAGTTAGATCAGGAACTGTGGCTGGTCATTGTGTATTATATTAGCTATATTTCCTATGGTGATATCAAGATGTTTGATGAGAAATATGAAAAGTGTGTATTTTCTTATTGTCTCAGTGAGATATACACCTTTTGAAAATCTCCCTAATCCTGAGCCTACTGTCCACAGCCTTACAGGCAGAAGTTGAGCTGACCACTGAAAATTCAGCTGCAACAGGAGCTCCTTCTGAGCTTTCACTGTGAAGGAAATGCCTGAGTTGCTCCTAACCCTGCAGTTTCTGACTGCAGAGGGCCTGAGGCAATAGGTAGGAAGGAGTCAGAGCCACTCCTCAGCTGATCTGTATGAACCTGACACCAGTTGAGTCCTTCCTGCTTGGGGAGTTCAGGATACCTGCACAATTCCCCTTCTCTGAAATGTGTCAAACTCCTTCTGCATCAGTCACATTTGGACACAGTGGTCTATAGTATTTCTGTGTTCCCCAGTGTTATTTATCCCACCAACTGAGGAATTATATACAGGTAGGCTTCTAAATTAATTTTTTTTCCACATAACATTTTACCTCCATCTCCCTCTCCCCACCAAGGGAACAGAGTTACAGAGCTTTCCTTAGATGAGTTCAGATCATCATGCTTTCTAAATTTGTTGTTATTTGATGGTTAGCAGAAGCTTATTTGCTCACTGGGTTTTCATTTCTTGCCTGGGTGTGCCTGTGTTTTCCCAGGCTCAGTTACGCAACATGGCAAAGGCAGATTAATGATGGACAAGGGCATGGTTACTCTATGTTAAGCAACAGCTAACTGTATGTTATTTGTCAAGATTYCTGTTCAGACATGTAGCTCAGCTTTCATTTTGAAAAGATATGGACACATTTGGTAGTGATAGCATAGGTTACTGTCAATCAACAATTTTAAATGAAAAAATGTATTATTCAGAACCCCACTTCAGTCAATATATTTGATTCTTTTTACTGTTTTCACTGAAATCGAGCAGAGTCCAAGTTCCCTACAAACTTGATTTTACTGTATTTCTCTGAATTTGAAGTAACCAAACTGCTAATAAAAACTTCTCCACGTTTTTGCTACACTTAAGTGATCTGAGGCATTCTTACTATTGACAAAATTATTTTCTTCCAATTTTCATTAATTTTAAATCTTATTTTAGAAACAAACAGTGGATTTAGAAAAAATACACCACTCTCATCATCCCCCTCTCTCTCTCCCTTCCCCCTGAGTTTTATCCTACCAAATGAATCTCTAAGTAAGTCACTTAAATCACAGATTTCTCCTGAGGTCAATGAGAACTGAAGGTATTTTGAGTATTAGATGCACAATAGCATTAAGGAGAAAAGTAGAAGCTGCTGTGATAACTACCTGTTTTGGGTGAAAACCAAGAACTTTGTATAGAAAATTTACCTGACTTTAGCATGTTAACCAAAGATTTTAAATCAACTTTTCACCTTTATGTTTTTTCTATGGCATCTGTTTTGGGAGTATATTTTAGAATGGAGCCTTCTAAGATTTCTCATAGTCTCTGCARTCTGGAAACTTCACTTGGCTGATGAGTGAGGATGATAGTTCGAAATGATTCGACTGCAGCAATTGCAGATGCTCAAGCAACAGAGTAAACACATGGGCACAGACAATGTTTCTGTGCGGCAAGCCCCAACAGGAATGTGCCTCTGACTCAGAGGAAAGGAAACATGTTCAGTGCAAAGTTTGGAGGACTGTGGAGTGCATCTTAGCAGATAAAAATTATTCATGGGCAAGGAGTCACGAATCCCTGTAAACTTCATTGGCTGTGGAAGCCCCAGAAAGGAACTGTCAGGTTCTCTCAAACTCTCCAAGCTTGGTGTCAGGGAAGAATAAATTGTGATCTCATGCTATGTGTAATTAATGAATCAAAAGCACAAAACTTCTGAATGATAAAGATCAATGATACACAGACTTTCCAACTGAGTAAGCTGTACTCCCTGTGTTTTGTAGGGAAAGGGCCTTTTTGCTCTCCTGCAAAATCGGATTAACTATTCATGCCTACAAAATTAGCATGATGTGCAAAGAGGGGCTTCAGAAAGGTGATAATTAGAAAAGGACCTACTTTTGATCATGAAGCCCACAAACAGGTTCCTAAAAGTACTTTGTCTACTCAGGACTCACTGAAATGCATCTGCCAGGAGCCCACCACAGGGTTGCTGGTTAGAGGGAGGCAATTGCAACGGGTTCAACTGTTTTTTTTTACTTTTTTGGATCTCAGATATTTCCTATCACTCCTCCAATGGAAATGTACTTTAAGGGAAACTTTACACTGTCAGAAATTGTTTGGAGAAGAAGAGAGGACAGATGCCCTAACTCATATATGTGCTTCTTCTTGAGCAGCTCTAAGTAGACAGCAGTTCCCAAAGGCCTTTTTTCCCTGTTTTTCTTTCCCTGTGCTTGGCAATACAGACTCTATCTGATCTTCTTGTAGTGACATCAGTGACAGCCTCATATTACATTGGAATGTATTTTTACTGTCTGTTCAGGAATGGAAGGGCAACTGACAAGTTTGAGCACGCGGTCAATTTGTGTCATAATTTACATAAAGAAATGCAATATTACTGCTATACTATCATGTTAATAAAGTAACGTACTTTAATTAAGACTGAAGGTTCCAATATACCTCATAGAACAAAATCAGAAATATAATTTTTTCCTGAAATGAGTAGAAGACCCTACAGAGGTTATACGTCTTTTCATCCATGTGTGTGTCTTCTGTGTCTGCTTACTCATTAATTCACACAGGTCAATAACTTGGACTGGAAGCAGAGCTGTAACATTCAGGAATAATCTATATGAGCATAGAGAAAACTTTGGGGTTTAGGAAGGATGCACGCAAAATAGACATGCCCTACTTCCTGAGCACACCTGACACTCTCAAATGCCCCTGCAGCCTAGTCTGCAGATCATGTTAGACCTCAGAAAAAGTATCCAATGCTTTCACTTCACTCTCTATCGTGAGCTTTCAGCATGCACCAGGGTTTCTTCTGCTACATAGACAACATTTTGGATGATAAATCTTGCTGATTAAAAAACCCCCACCCTACCAAAACAAACCTCAAACCCCAAGTGATGTAATGCTAGGATTACAAACTACTTGCCTCAACTGTTCCGTTCTGAAATAGTGACAGGATCATACAGTGGGCTAATAGAAATTACATTATT
This sequence comes from Amblyornis subalaris, assembly GCA_018881555.1. Lineage (NCBI taxonomy): Eukaryota > Metazoa > Chordata > Aves > Passeriformes > Ptilonorhynchidae > Amblyornis > Amblyornis subalaris. The sequence goes on from JACAXG010000032.1 coordinate 6,981,062, forward strand.
GGTTGTCATAAGTGTATACCTTACAAAGTATAAAAGTAGATAAATAATAAGTTTTAGAGCTTCCAAAATTTATATTCGTATATGAAAAAAAACAACTTTCAATATCTAAATTGGTAAATGCTTCAGACAGAGCAAAAACATAGTAAATGTAAACCTTAATACAACAAAATCCAAAGTTCATAATTCTCTGAGGATTAAGATGTCTCAGAGACCTTTCCATTTGTCCTTGACTTTGGGCAAGTATTTCAGTCACAGCTGTAGAGTTGGCCAATTACTCCATCAAATCCAGGCTGCTGTCAAAGGAATTGCTTAGTGGAAAACCTGACAGAAGCACAATTCACACCATCCTCCGGGTCTGTATCAGTGTAGCTAACTCAAACCACGGGAATTCAGATAAAGKGATTCATAGGTATATGAGTTTGAAATGGTTATGAAGAAAAGGAGAAATCTATAATACTGAAATACTGCTGCAGCTGTGAAAAATGTAGCATCTGATAGATGTATTGTTTTTAAATATAAGCCCATATCTGCTGAGAGAACTAATGCATTTCCATGTTTGACACCTCATGAAAATGTTTTATTATACTTCAAATTAAGACCAGGAAATTGTACATTTAGATGTTCCAAACAGCCCCTGAAACCCTTTGGACTGTTAATTTTTTCAGCAGGAAATATGGGGAATAGGAAGCTGAGCTCCTAGTTTCATTCTGCTAGCTAATTCATGATACATCATTAAAAATTTTAAATCCACACTTTTCATCAAGTACTTTTCCTTGTATTGATTATCTAATCACAACAGTCTCAATTATTAGTCCTTGTAAAATGTGGTTACAGCTGGTTGGAAAGTCCATCTGGTAAGAAAATTTGTCCTTATTACGGGAATTGTTGTGAGAAGGTCTATTTATATTAAATGCTAGTGGAGTATTTAAAAAGGGTTGCGAAGTAGGGTGACAAGAACATCACGAAGAAAATTAGAAGGCCTTTCCTTTTTGGCATGCACCACGTCTCTGAGGCTCCAGGTCTCAGAGACTATTTATCACAGAATAAATGTTTTCAATGAAATAGATTTGAATTCACTGTCAGAATTATCACATTTTAAAAACTATCTGTGCCAGATGTTCCTACATGAGTTTTTCTTGATGGTTCTGGTAGTCTGATGGTATGCAAACTGTCCACAGCTAGAAACACAAGATTAATTTAATTTAATTAAAAGACTTGATAATAATATTGTATGATGAATCATGAGAAATTCTGACTTTAACTCTGAATCAAAAGACCAACATAGACAGTAATCAAATTAAATAACTGTTTCCGTAATTAGGCTAACAAACAAAGATTTTTAATAATACTGGTATTCCTGAGCATAAGATTGATTTTTTTCAGCCTATAATCCATTTTATAAGATATGACATTTATAAGATGTGAGCATATGTCTCCATAGCTATCAAGGTAGCTAGATATAGGTTATGCATGTATAAATCTATATATTTATTCACATATATATATGTGAAATCTATAATCTATAAATTGACAGTGATATATCTCTATCATGCGTTGGGATATGTACGATCAGATATTCACAGATATGATTCCTGTAACACCATTAAAATCTGTTTCTTATGAGACAGTGATGGTGCCTCGAGAATTCAAGCAGTGTGAAGAACCCAAGCCTCATGATTTTTGGGAAACTGAATTTAGAATACAAGTCTAACTCTTTGAACCAAGGTAAAATGGAAGCAGGTAATGTACACTAAGGTTTCCAGAACCATGGTTAACATTGAATAAGACAAAAACAAAAGCAAGAGATATCTATAAATATCTCTTCAGTTCAGATTTTAAACAATGCTACCAACCCAAATGTACTGTGACAAGTATCTCCTTTCCCCTTCCCTAAATTCTTTTTTGTTAGTGTGAGAGGGAGAAACTTACTTTATCAAGTAAAAGCAGATTTGATTCCAGTGGCTGTGGCTTGATTTAAGAAACCATACATTGTGAGATTCTCAGTAAAATCACTGGAGCCAGCAATATTGTAAGGAGAATGCCAAATTGTATCAGAAGTGAAGGTTTATTAAATTAACAGTGCACCTTCAATGCTTATTCTGAAAAAGCACTTTGTTTTCTATCCATACACAAAATGCAATTAACAGAAATTGGTAAATATCCTTCCAATTAGGGAACAAATAATTATCATCCTAAATACATAACACTTGTCAGAGTTTAAAATTAATTTTAAAGTATCTGATTCTTTCATAAAGTGAGAATATGCTGATTTGAGATAACATTTCTTTCCAAAATATTAGAAAAATCTATTCTGATCAACACAAAGAGGACATTGAGATGATTTCTGACACTGCTAGATGAGACACTCTTCATGCTGAACACAGCTTAATGGAAAAAAAAAGCCTATACATTAGTGCAGAATATCAATTGTCCATCTCATTTATTTCTTCCTATTGGGTATATGTGGAGTGGCATTCTAACTGAGTGTTAATGAGGAATTAATTAGAATTAAGTCCTTCAATAGCAGTTGGTGATTATTAGCTTTTTTTAGGATCAGGCAATTTAATTTTGAAACAGTTCCCTCACATTTCCAAAATGGGTGTAAAGCAAATAGAAAGGCCATTAGTTCTCCCTTCTCCCCTCAAGCCTTGAGTTTGCATTCCTTCATACAGTGACATTTTTAGGGTGATTTTTAATGGCAGCATTAGAAACCTGCCTCTCCAAAGACAAAGGGCTGTCCAAGTTTTCGGTAAGCTTTTTATGTGTAGAAACATCATCATGTTTCATCTCTGCTGTGAAGAAGCCATTTCTAGCAGAGGAAAGGTGTTCAGTGCCTGTGCTTGCTCAATTCTCAGCCTGTCTGCCTAGCTGTCAAGCATTGCATTGGGGCTATGGATATATAGGAAATCCAGCATTTTATAGGAGATGAAGTCTGGAAACAAACCAATTTCCCATAGGTCGGAAGACATCTGCCAGGTGATAATGACTTAAGGTCGAGGTGGAACTAAGATGGATATGACCCAGAGACCACAGCTGAGACATTTGGTATTCCTACAGCCTAAAACACATTAGAGTTTCTGTGAGAAGCATCTCTATGCGTTTTCAGATGTCAGTGAGTCTGGAGATTTTAATTTAGTCCTTATCAATCTGATATGAGAAAATAAGCAGGAACACCTTCTTAAAGAAGCAATTTCTTCATGTACTGGCAAATACAAGAAAATGTACCAATACATAACTCAAAAGCAGCTGAAATTACAAAGAGGGAAACGACTACAATCTCACATGKTTTTTTTTTTTAATGGCTAAAATTTTTTTTGGGAAGCTTGCAGCTGGGTGTAAGGTCTGACATTTTTCTTCCTTCAAAGTATTTTGTAGATATTATTGTTAGGGAAGGGGGAAGATGATAACCCTGTCACGTGAAAACAAGATGAGGTAAAAATAAATTGCCATGCTTCTCTATTACCTTTCCAGTTCCTCAGTTTCCCTCATGAGGATGCTGTCCAAGGTTTCCCTGGCAAGCGAGAGCTAGAGAAGTGTGTCACAGGGTTTAAAGCTTGCACGCTGCTCTGGGTGGTACTGTGGGACAAACACAGCCCTCTCTAGAAATGTTGCTAAATCTGCATATGTAAATGGAAGCTTACTTAAAAAATCAGCATTTTTAAGTCAGCCAAATTGGAAACTTAATCCTAAAATGTAATTTGAATTTCACTAATTTCATATCACTAAGAAGTGAAAAAATGTCTGCAGCAATATTTGAAATAATAAAATGGAATATACATGTACTCCCAGGCAACATAAAATGAACATGTACTGCACACACAGTGAAAGGAAGAGTGGCCAACATGGGCTTATGAAAGATGAGATGACAGTCATGATTAATAGAAGTAACAGGATTTAAATAACATACTTACAATTTTGTGAGTTATTCACCTTTGTCTCTGTCAAGTACTGCATTCTAATACAAAATTAACATGGCCTTTGTAATGTCAAAATCTGGCTAATTAACAAGCCTGGCTTTGAGCTGAACTTGACAATCTCCAGAGCTCCGTTCCAACCTCAGCTATTCTTTGTGATTCTGTCATGAAAGGGAAAATTTAATCTTTATCTTGGACATAAGTATGACTAGCTAGAGTGGAACTGAGCATCGGTCTACTCATGCTGAAGTACTGAAGGCAGAGATACCAATCCAGCCAGGTTCTTCTAAAACTATCTCCCTCTTTTATTTAACTTAGACATTGCTGTCTGTACTGCTGAAACATGCTATTCAAGCTTAACACAGAAACCCCAGTAATGTCATGTTATTTCTTGTATCCACACAGAGTTCAAGATTATTGCTAACAATATCATTTCAAAGTCTTCTACTGAGGTCTGCAAATCTACATGGTAATTACCACTCATCTTGCTAGCTTTTAAGAATATGCAAGTTACTTAAAATTTAAAAGGTCTCTTTATGAAATAAGAAGTGTTTGCAGCACTGACTGAAGACAGCATGGCTGTGTTGACTCAGGCTTAGAAAGAAAGGAGCAAAGTAGATTGCATACTAATAAGTATGCAGTCTCTAACACAGAGCTTGAATTTAGTCAAAGAGGATGAAAAGTCCTGTGTATCCAATTTTTTTAAGTTCTACCTTAAATGTTATCCACCTTAGTGAACCAGAATGTTTATGAGTCATTGGAAAAATTAGTGTTTCAGTCTGTAACACCATAACAGTTTCACACACACACAAAGTATACATTTATTTGTGCATTTACATATAAATACATATATATATATGTATATGTAAATAGGCTCTTTACTGATAGATGACAACTAGAAAATATTTAGTTCTATCTAATCATCTTGCTAAAATAGAAGATATCTCTGTATTTGTATAAAAGATCTTCCACCTCACAATGGCTCAGCTTGACGAGTACCATCTTTGTAAGGTTATCTTCACTAATCAAATTAACAGTGAAGTTATTATTGAATTAAGGGAATTTTTGTAAATTCTTAACCCAAGCATGAACTTAACTCAGAGAATTCCACAGCCATTTTAAATAATGGAGAAAATAAAAACAACAACAAAAAAGAAAAAATAAAGAGAAAGGAAAAGTAGAAGGTGGTCTGGAAAGATGGTGGTCAATTACACTGAATTGTTTCAGAAATACAGAATTAACTATTTTAAATAATGGACAATGTCAATTTGAGGCCAAGAAGCAATTTTATAAGCAGCCAAAACCACAAATAATGAGCCTTTTATGGACAAACTGTCAAAGCAAAATTAATCTGAAGCCGGAAAATGAAGGAACTTTTGCTGAAAGCCTGTTTTGTAAGAAAGAGTAATGGCGTGTCATGATCCTGTAGGAATATGTTCCTGTGGCAAGGACATCAGTGGGGAAGAAAGGGCAATTTCCATAGGTGCCTGAAATAACTTTTAATTGCTCCTGATACATGGCTGAATCAATGTCACAGAGAGTTAAAGCCACGAAGGAAGAGAGATCATCCCTATTTGAAGACCTACGTAAGCAAAGGTCTGGTTTTCAAGATCTGAAGTATAAGGCACCACTATGAAACATTTGTCCAACATTGAGACAGGCCTTGAAGAGCACAGGCAGAGTAATATATGTTTTTTACTGTAGAACAGGATCTTACTTTGAGGTATTAAAAATAAAAATGGTTTATGTGAGAAAGCAAGCACAGCACCGTGGGGTCAGACTCGGCATCTACCAATATCCTGTCTTTGACAGCAGCCAGGACCTAATGCTTGGTAAAAAATTCTGAGAATAGAGTGAGCACACAGTAATGCTTTCCTCTAATAACCTCTCACCTTCCAGAATTCTGGACTGCAGCCTCTTTCTGATACCCAAACGGCAACTTTATGGTCATAGCAATGTGAAATATTCAGAAACACACATAACACTGATGTATACAGATATGTATTCATATGTATCTATACATAAGTACATGAAAAATTGTGTATACATGTAGATACATATAGATGCATATACAGGCAGCTTTACGTTATTATTATCTGTACATATATATGTCTAGTATAGATCCACTTAACATTTTTTCCTCTTTTTTTCACGAATTTGATGTTAATTAAATATCGGGAGTGTTCTGTTGTGAAAAATGCATGTCATATAGTGGATCATCAGGCCAATTTGATTAAATAGAATAACTTATTTTTGCCTTACCCCCTTCTTTTGTGTTCATGAGAACATCTTTGACTTAAGAATGTTATACATTATCAATTTGCAATAAGATTTTTGTTGAGGGGATTTTGCAGCGGGTTAAAGCCCAGTGAGTGGGCTGTAAGTAGGACCAGGACTTAGCTCTTCCTGTTTCCAGTGGCTAGATTTGTAAATTTTGTGGGTTTGCATCAATTTTATTTTTTTCATGTGAGAAAAAAGAAGACAAATTTTGAAGTTATTAATTTTATTTCTTTGGAGAATAAAACCAAATGTGTTAAATTTGTAAATTAGAGGTTTATCAAACTGAGCTTTCTAATTTTTTAAAAATGAATCATGCAGTCATAAAACATCTCCATGCCAAATATTCATAGCTGCAAGGGTCAGTGTTGGCTGTGCATGTGGGTATATGTGTGGGAGTGCATACAAAAGCAGTGCTTTATAAAGCTACAAAACTGGAGCATGCATAAAATCATTCACAATACTAGTAGCTATACAATCAGAAAAAAAGGATTTTTGAAATCTATTCTTTAATCTTATAACCCCCATGTCAACAGAACTGTTTCACATTTGAGAGAATACAGTCTGACATATTAAAATCAGTACATAATGTGCTTGACAAATTGCTATTCAAAATCAACTATATATGCCTTTCTTTCAAATGGTTTCTATTGGCCTATCAATAGACTTTCCATGGCTCAGTATCTTGACGCACAACAATCTATGAAGATAGGTCTCCTACAGCAAGATTTTCCAGCAACACTTGGAGAACGATGTGTGGAAAACAAAGTAGTTACTGAATGTTTTTCATTTTTAATGAAATGTATTTTACCTAATCCAACTAGTGCCGAAGGGATGGCAAATGATGGCATCAATACCAAAGCGTATGCCAGGCTTTTTTAGCACACTTCAGAAGAAGAAAATGCAGTCTCTTTAGGAGAGATATATCCATGAGACTTCATTGGCAATTCTTTGTTGTTGGGTTTGGCTTAATAGTATTTGAAGATAAATGAAGCAAAAATTTAAACAAAAAATGGCACCTGCCTACCTAACCTCATGAGGGCTTCTGAGCCCATTCTTTAGTACAGCCAGAAAGTGGGTGATTATTTAAAAATTCATTTCTGTCTTCCATTTCAGAGTGGGATGGTTTTCTGACACTAGAAGAGTAGTTGGCCAAACACACCCCAAGAATTTGACACCTGTTGCATTTCACTTCAAAGGTCCTAGTGCTGAACTCAGCACAGAGGATCGATGGTCTGTAAGAAAAGTAGAGTAAGGGGGAGGATAGGTGAGGAAAAAAGTTAAAGGAAATATGTTTTTAGAGATTTTAAAATTTTGAGACATTTCAGTTCATGCCATGGACTCTTTCTTGTAGAAAAGCTGCGCAGCTCAATAAACAACTGTCTACTCAAACTATCACTTGCAAGAACATGCTGCTTTTTTTAACTGCAGCACAGATTGTGTGGGGGAAAACGCCTACAGATTAAAGAAATAAAGGAAAGGTGGAGCATAACTTCATACCCTGACACTGTTGACACCTGTAATGTCCATTCTGCAGTAATTCCACTACAGGACATTTAACTAATTTTGGAGTAAAAATTAATTTATTTTAATATACATCCATTTTGTGTTTTAACTTACAATGTGGCTTTGTTTTTATCAACTGCAGATGACTAGGGCCTTTTTTCCTAAGCATATGAAMTACAAAAGAAGTTGAAATGTCCCAAGGAATTCAGAATGAATTAAACTGATTTGTATTACATAAAGTGTATGGCTGGTATCGACAAAAGACAAAAAAAAGTCCTTCGGGAATAGGRAAGAACTCAATTCTAATTATTGTTTGGTTTTTTTTTTTTTACTTCACTCTGATAAAAATTCTATTTATTTGAATTTAAGTGTGTGCACAGACACACTGGAGTAGAATTTCAAAAAGTGCGTGAACAACTTGGGAGTAGACCCAACATAACTTTCAATTTTGCTCAGATAAATGGTGCTAAGTGTGATTTTTTTTACACCTTAATTTATATTTTCTTCCCTCTTACAGTATTGGTCCAGCCTTGTACTACCACTCTAAACATCTACTTTTAATCATGTCTCTTCCATCTGATTAATACGGCTTACAGTGCACCTCATATATTCCTTATCTCAGTATATTTAATATCTATGAATGAATTTGTTTCAGCACTGCTGCATGCCAAAGATGAGCTCACAGAAATACCAGTTTTAAAGGAGTGCTTCCTCAGCATTTTCACAGTGTCATAAACAGTGGGTGGAAGGCAGGTTTCCAGAAGATTCTCCACATCTGAGAGTAATTTTCTATAGCATGAAGCCAGGAAGGTTTAATTCATAAAGAAACTCTGCTCTATGGAGTAATCACAGTTTTTTGCAGTGAATTTGCAGTTAGCATATTCCCATTTAAAGCTCTGTTTGTTGGTTTTTTAGTGGTTTTTTGTTGTTGTTTGTTTGTTTGTTTTTTGGGKTTTTTTTGGGACAGGGGAACACCAATAACAGTGCACACACATGGGTGTAAAGACATGAAGAGTTCACCTTTTTTTCTCTGACACCTACCCTGCCGCCAGGTACACCAGCCTTTCTAAAACTCAGATTATAACCTCTCGTCTAATACACTTTAATGCCTTCTTTCTAACTTTCCTTACAGAATACCTCCAATTTCCCAGTTTCCTTTCCAGCTAGTAAAAATTTCCCCATGACTTTTCTTTCTTTCCTTTCCTGACCCAGGCAGCCACTCGAGGCCCATCCATAACCTCATCTGAGTTTCTGGCTGTTTGCTCCCTTAACTCCCAGGTGTAGAAAATGAGAAATTGAATACTGCCTGTTTTACACTACATCCCCATGAGCTGGGGCAAAGTCAAAACAGCATTGTCAGGAAAGCTACAGGAAGCACAAAGGTGTTGTAAATATCAAAAGATGTCTTTATGTACATCATTTGGACCTTTTTTTGTTTCAGATATTTGTTATTTTTGACTATCTTTCATAATCCTGCTCATTATTGATCATATTCTGTTTTGTCTATTAATGAGTGTTTCTAATTGCAGACAAATGTGGTGTCTCCTGAATGCTGAACAAGTTGTGAGTTAGAGTTGTAAAATGCACTCAAAGTCCAGACAATAATGCAGCGTACCTGCTGCACTGCAGTGCTAAACCTTGTAGACATATTCCTTATATGAGTGGCGTTTTAAGCAAAACTTGTCTGGTGCTGGGGGTCATTCCTTGAGTAATTAGTTAACCTGCCAGCCACACCACTTCCCAGGCAAGAGAGCAAGYCCAGATGTAGGCTTCATGCTCAATGGGCCATCTGTTTGGATAGGGATCCAGTTTCAAGGAAAGGGCTGGCACAGACACTGGCACTCTGGCACAGACACTTCGTGACTGCACCACATGATGTGGATTTGGTCTTCTGCAGTTGAAGTCTTTTGCTTGGCCAAATGGRTCTATTATTAATGACTGTTATCTAATCTGGAATTTGACTAAGAGTCAAAAAATGCCATTCTCAAACATCCCAAATATGCGAAGGAACCTAATATTTCCCACTGGTTCTCTGTATATGTACAGGGATGTCTGATATAAAGGGGAAAGAACACAAAATGGGATGGGAGATCCTCCTTCTTTCAGCAGTTTCTTTCTCCATCCATTAAGAACATGATAGAGAGACTGGATCATCAAAAACAACTCTCCTTCAAGACAGGCACCTAGGAGTTTTGTAAGACTACATGCCAGTCAGGTGTCTGAATTACCTGGGCTGAATTCTACCCAAAATTAAATCTGCTTTTTAGTCCAGTAGATTTTAATATAAAGAGGTTTCTATTACCTGTGGTATTTCTTTTCACTTCTTTCCTCCTTGAAAATGTGTTTATCTGCTGTTATTTCCAGCTGCTGTGACAATTAACAGTATTTTAACACCTATTTGAAGTATTTCGCCTTAATGGTTCCAAACTCTGAAGCTAACAGTGCTATTAAGTGCTGAAAATTCTTTTGTTTCATTAATGTTCTCTAGAGTTAGATAATCCCTATGATCCTCCTTCCTAAAACTGCTCTGGAACAAATACCTGATGAATTTCAAACAATAAAAAATCCAACATTTTAGCTAAACTCCCGATCTATCTCATGTTTAAAATTCATGAGTTTGCTTTGCACATTTGCCAGCTTCCTGATATAAGATTGTGGGAAAAAAAGAAGCAAGATTGAAAACTCCAGGTTCATATGTCATGAGACTCTAAGATTAATGAGAACGAAAAATATAGCGCTGAAGAATGTCTTTTCTACTGATTTCTGTATTTTTGTAATCCAAATTCTAGGTGAAAAAAAAAAWTTCTTTCATTATGAATTATACACTGTTCAGAATACTTTCATCCAAATATACTTAAGAAGGTACCCTATTTAATTACTCTTTACTCTTTAGATCACCATTAACCAAGCAATTAGATATGTTTAACTGGATATAAAGGAACTGATGTTCATATCCTTAGTTTGTAATGATGATTGCTCTGTCTCAATAAGCATCACTCCGTATCAAAGGGTTATGTCTAGTATGTCAAATTACTAAATGCAGTTCTGACACTTAAAAATTAAATTAAATAACTRATTGATTTTTTATTAATTAAAATTAATTAGCATTAAAGAAAAATTGAATTTCAAGACTGCTAAATGTTGGACTCTATTTCAGTGGCTGATAATTTTGCCAAGCTTGAATCACTTGGGCTAAAATCACCCAGAGGTGTTCATGCAGCCAGTTTTGTTGGTTTGTTTGTTTGTTTGTTTCACTAGAAATAGGGATTTTTTTTATTTTTATTTTTTTAAACCAGAGTATTTTGCTCAGGATTGCTGCCTATGAAACAATCAAAGAAATGGCAGTGCTATCTTAATTTGTCTTCCTAGTGACTAGGCTTTTTTCATAGAGTTACATAATTACATACTAGTTTTTTTCCACTGAGCTTTGCTTCATCCAGAGTAGAGAAAGGAGGTACCTCAGGGAATAGATTGGGACTGTGCAATTACAAAAAGCCCTCCTTGTCATTGTCACAGGCCCTCTGGAGTCATTTACTGCAGAAGACATCAGGTGAACATCGAGTGAGGCAGGAGGCCACGGGATGGGGTGAGAAGGTGTTGGGAGGAAAGCAGCAAAATGATGCAGCAGGCTTGAAATATCCTACTTCTCAGAGCTAAATAGTTAACTTAGAATGTTATATAAGCACAACTATGCTGCTTCTTGTATCCAAATCGTTCATTCCTGCCCCAGATATCTCTCAAATATCTGCAACATACCATGTAGACACACATAATTGTGTGATCCTTATTTTCTAACTTCCTCTATTGAGGCTCTAGGGTCTGATTTGCAGAAATTGTGTACACTCACAGCTGCCATGACTGTCTGTGGGATGCTGCTTTGAACATCTAAACTGCTGTGTAATTCTTAGTACTTCACAAAATCAGGTTCTGTGTGTCTTTGATTGAATGAGAAAATTAGTGGGCACTTTGGACGTTTGTATCTGTGTGCCTCAGTTCTCAATCTGTAAAATGGRGATGATAATTTCATCAGATGGTTGTGGAAGTAGTCATTAGTCTAAGAAGAGCACTCAGATACTACACTGACAAGTACCAGAAAAAAAGCCACAGGAAATGAATAACTCTGTATTCAGAGCAGGGTTTAAATAACATGCAGTAAGTAATCTGTTGAGCCACTCATTGGGCATAAATGAGAAAACAGCTATTGAATAGCTGCTCATTACATGGACAGTTGCCATTCTCTGCCCTGAGAGCAAAAGTAAAGAAAAAAGCACTATATGAACCTGTAATTAAAGACTGCATCAAAATCTGAATGCAAAAAAGGCATCTCACTGTATTTCCTTTGAAATCTATAAAACTGATATTCCTGCACTTCTGACTGCTTCACTCTATGCTCTTCCTCTCTTTGTTTCTTTTTCTGTGTTAAAAATTTGGGCTACAAAAACTGCTATGACTTTTTGGCTGAATTTTATATCTCCCTAAGCAGCAGGAAAATAACATTTGAAATTACTTGTATAATGTTTACCTGATCTCTTGACTGCTTTGTTTAACTTGGAAGAGTGATATGAGCAAAATGTGGACAAAATATGTTTCTGATTCGTTGAGCCCTATGCCTATTTTTTCGTAATCCATTGAACATGAGAGATATATTTCATTTCCTGTGATCCTAATTTTGCTTGTGCAATCCAGTGTAGGCTCCGTATCCATCTTTTTCCTGAGAGTAAAACACAATGTGAGGAAAACGGCTCTGTGATTGTCGACGTACAGTATGGACACCTGACTGAATATACCTATGCATACCAAATAAAATTCTGGATTTTACTCCAAAGTTTATTTAAGTGCTGTTGATATAACATTTGGGAATATAGTCAACAAATTGCTATAGAAACATTTTGTTGGTATAGTTACAACACTTAGAGGCTGCAGAACTGTTTTCACTGAAATGTGAGACCATAAACTACTTTTTTGACAGTGATGTGTCACTGCAAACGTGTTATACCCTGGTCAATGGGAATAGAAAGGATTGCCTTACAAATCATTGACAGGCATCTCTTAAAATACAGCAATACCTTTTTCTGAGGTTTTTTTTGCCATTTTATTTCATTCCATCACGTGTGATAGAATAAAATGATAACTTTCACATTGATTTATTCCCAACAGACAGCTTATCTAAATTCAGCACATTTAAATACATTAAACAATGCAGATAAGCAAAGCTTTCCTCTCAAACTTCCCAGAATTAGCAACAAATGTTTGTGATCTCATGCAGTTTCTTTCCAGCTCTGAATGAACTGAAATGTGGGTGATATCATCACCTATCCAGAATAGGATTAATTCCACTGCAGTTTAGAAATCTTCTGTGTCTACTTTGACTTTCTGACAACCAACTTCATCTCCCTTTGTAGTCAAAAAAAAACATTTTAGAACCCAATCTATCTAGCATATTAGGAAGTCTATTTCCAGAAGAGATAGACAATACACAGAAATTCTTATTTCTTGATTTAATATGAGAAGGTGGTCAGGGAATTGGGACAGAAGAATGCACTTTTTGTCATAAGGTTCCGAATGGCTGTTAAATTCATAGCTATTGTATTAGTAAATTAAACTAGTGATTTGCATGAGCAGTGAAATGCCCACGTCTAGACTGCTACATCATTTGAACAGTGCCTATGACGGATAGGATTGGGGCCAGCTGGCACTGCCCAGTTAGTCCTTTGGTACAGAGTGGGAGCCAGGATGTGGCCTGGCCTAAGGGTGAGGCAGCAAATCCAACATTGTTTAATTTACAAGTGTGGATGTGATTTATATACACACTCTATCCCAGCATAYGTATCCCAGTAAGAGAAGGGCATCCATTCTGCTCTTCAAAGGAACTTTATTAGCTGGAGACAAGTACAAACATGGCAATAACAAGAGCACAGTCCTTAATCTCTGGAGTTATAAATAAATCTCTTCTGGTAACAGTCATGCTGTCTTTCTCTTCTTAAGTAGGATTTGAGTTTTTAAACATATTTTTAATGAACCCTGCTCTTACAAGTAAATGTTTATGGTTAGGCGCTCTAGGTAAAATATCTTTGAGGTCAGGATGTCGTCTGTTGTATTGATAAGACTGCTATATGGCTTCCTGTGGCAGATATTACTCAGATAGGTACATGTGATAATTTTCCTTTCTTTTATTTCTCTATGTGTGATAATCTGAAATTAGCAGTAAAGGCACCAGGAAAGTAAATCTCCTTCTAATGCAATTAGGATTCAAGTAAGTGAAGACATAACCAGGGACTGTKTTTGGCACATTTCAACTACCAAAACAAAATGGGATGAAGGTAAAGAAAAGGAGTGAGGTGCATGCTAGAATTTTTAATATTTCAGCTTTTTGAACAGTAACTTCCTAAATCTCATCTTGTATGTTCTGTGAATACYATTAAGGATCCAGACAATACTGATAGTGGTGTCTCAGATATTTCAGACTCTGAAATATGCATACTAAATTTAGAACAGGCAGGTAGGTATAACCAATTATCTATGTATGCTTCCTTATGTACAGCCATACATACTGACATATCTGACCCATGGGAAAAGATGAAAATAAGGTAGAGGGTCATATTAAGTGAGACAAAGCCAAATCAGCCAGTCAAAGGCCGAGTTTTTGAATGGAAGGGTAAGAAGATAAGCAGGCAGAAAGTGCATTAAAAGAGTGGTGATAATAGAGACAGGGAAATGTGCTGTAATTCTGACTTCTGCAGCTACAAAGATTAGAATGCAAAGTGATAACAGTAAGCAGTTTCCATTCAATTCCTTACATTCTTCCTTTCTAGCTGACCAACTATTATTTATCATCTATTTGCAGTTTCATATTCTTTTCCCTTTCTGTCTGTCATATCCCCAACCCTTCCTTTTTTTAACCTTTTCAACTTGCATCTTCACGTTTTATCATATGTTCCTCTTCCTTTTGGATAATTCTTCTTTTTTAATTTTTTAATTTTTAATTTCTTGTAAACTGCTCTCTCAGTTCTCTTGTTGGTGCTTTTCAGTTTGGTCTACATTATGGATATGACTCCAATTCTGAGGAGTATTATAGTGAAAATAAGAAAAACAATTCATCAGGAATTTTTAGCTTTTCACTTCCAAAGAAACTTTTAGAACCAGTCTTCCTGTGTCATTAGCTTAACCCTTAACACTGCTGATGTGTGTTTCTCTGGAGGAATCAGAACAGAGTTGTTTCTGGAAGCCTGAAGTGTGATGAGGACTGATCCAATACATTGCTTACAGCCTCGTTTTAAATATTTCCAGGGGTGGGTGTTCTTTTCTGGGCAAACTATAACAATATTTGTTGACTTCAACTTGGCAAGGCTGAGAGCAGATTTTGACAATTAAGACCAAGGCAAAATAGGCATCAGGTATCTGTGTGTCCCTCTTTTCTTTCGAGTATAAATAGTATGAGATTAGCATGACATATAAGTAAGGTTTTATCTTTTAACTCATGGAGTCAATTGAGAAGATAAAAATACAATTGCTTTCTTATTTCATTTGACCTTTGAAATCTAGGTGATTGCATAGGACTACATGTAAGTTTGGGAAGCTCAGAACACCTAGTGTTCCTCATTGCATGGACCAGACAATCACTTAGGAGAACTGAATTGAAATTGTGAAATTAATTAAGTTTTCTAAACTCACACTGTGATAAGTTTCCCAGAAACTACCTTTCACTCAGCAAAGATATGAAAGAATTCATACTTAATTTACACACAGTAAAACTGTCACATATTGCAGTTGGTTTAATGTAATGATCAGTGGCCTAAGCCTGTGACTCCTGGAGGACATAAAATATGGGAAGTTGAAAGATCGTTCAAAATTCTCGTTATTGAAATGCCTTAGCTCTTCAAGAGGGACAACAGTTGATAAGGCAAAAATTTCCTTTATTTTGTTTGATTTTTACTTAACTTGGGCAGAAAATATCTTCGTTTTARGATTTAGGTCATATTTACAAATGAAAATGTTGGCCCTGGAAAGTCACCAAAGAGAAACACGTCTAAGTTTTCATGTGGCATATGCAGCCCATACTTCAGTAATTTTAGTGTGTTTCAAGTAGGGGTGCAAGGCATTTTGTCAACAGACTGACAATACTTAGAGCAAGTTGGGTCTTTCACTAAGAAAATAATCCAAAAATAGGGAGACACAGAAGCATATATGTTAATAAGTATTGTTCCATTAGGGGAAGCATTTGCTTGCACTTATGATTGTGAGTTAATTGATCCATAAGTTTGTTTCTGACATGAAAATGAACTCTGTCCAAGGAATTATATAGTATGGTTGTATAGTTTATCTTAGATAAAAAACCCCATGAAATAAAACAAAAAGAATTTCTAGAAAATTAAATTAGACAGAAATAAACAGAAAAAATGGGCAAAATGCCAATCGATTGGAAGAACTATTATGGGTAAACCAGTCAAATTAAATTTTACCTATTAAATACCTTCTGTGCCTTATGCTAAGCACTCAAAAGCTAAGGTCTATGAAAGCAAAGGTCATTTCTATAATTTCAGCAGCAAAAAGCTTTCAGTTAACCCACATCTTGGAAGTACTGACTATATAAATCTTTTAAAGTTAGAACGTTTGTGAAATATATTAAATCAATACAATTTATTCAGAAAAAAAAGCTTTAAATGTACAGTCTTACAAAGGTGAAACATGTTCATGTCACCATTATTCTGTGATAACTCAGTTCTTAATGCATTCAACTGTGAACTGCCTACTGAATAGAAACAATGGCTCATAATGGCAAAATCCATTTTCAGATCAAGTGAAGAAAAGACAATTTACATGTCACCTCTACTCCACTGCCTGGCATTGTCATTAAAGAAACACTCTCAATCAATATTGCTCATTTGTAAATTAAGTATGTGAATGTAAAAAAAAGGCATTAACATTTGTCAAACTCTAGCCCTTTCAGTACAATTGGGGGTCTCACATTGTTCTCAAGTATTCAAAAACCTTGTGAAAGCTTTCTGATTAAAAGCCTTTCTCTGCTTTCTCAAACTTACAACTCCAAGACATAGTAATAGAAAGATCTTGGATACTACAGACGACTTTGCTTCCTAGACTGAAGCTAGTAACAGATTAATTGCAGATTCAACATATTTGTTGAATGACTCATGCCCAAAATTCACAACAGCTAGGTTGTGCTCTGCAAGTATGGGAAGGCTGCTCTTAGTGCCGTCTAGGTGAAGCCTAGAGAGAGTTTGAGGGCCTATTGGACTCCTGGACACAGTGCTCAAAGCCCAAGGGGAGAATTTGTTTAAAATATGTGCTATTTGCAAGGCTAATAATTCAGCAGCTTAAAATATCATAAAAATTATGTATGAGGGACTACTGTAAATCCAGGGCTTTCATGGGAATGAAACAGTCAGTCCTTCTAATTGTGTCAGTGCAGAGACTGCAATTCTGACTTTATTCTGTTCTATTTCGGTTAATTTCCAGCATGCATTTATGTGAGGGTAGGTCTGCAGTATTTCTCGGGTATTTAACTACACTTATCCATTATCATTATTCAGACAAGGAAGAGAAGTACTATACTGTAGCTATATACACATTGGAGAGGGTTTTTTTCTTTGTTTGTTTGTTTGTTTGTTTGTTTTTTGGTGTAGTTTTGGTTTACTTTTTTTTTTTTCTCCCAACCAACCGACTACACACAGGACTAAATTTTTAGGTATTAATTTTCTGACGGCAAGGCTTATACTTGTTGAATAAATGCTACTAAACTCTCCTAAGTTCAAAAATATAGGGTGGTTCCATTCAATCTGTGTGTTTACTAGTAATTAAATCAATTGAAATATGTCCCTCACCCCAGCTAAAACTTGAATTACTCTAAGGACTTGTTTGCGAAGGTGGCCCAGGCAAAAAATTATCAAGAAACATGCAAATATTTTAACAGTAGACAACTAAGTTACAGTGAGTGACCTGGAGTTCACTAGCATAAACCCAAGGCTGCAGAGTGGGAAACGATGCAAAGGTACAACCATTCCCAACACAGCTCTTTGACTTCAATGAGTTAAAATACATGAGTTAAAAGATGAAGCACATTAGTAATATTTTTTAATGAAGAATAATCTTGGACCCACTTTCTCAGTCAGCAAAGCTTAAYAAAGGTCAAGAATGTCTAATATGTGGAAACACAAGTCAGAAAAATCAAATCTGTATGTTACAATAGGAACATTTAATAATACTGAGATGTGCTGAGAAAGTTTGAGTTTTGCTTCCTTTTTTCCTTTTCATTTAAGGAAACTACATCATTCAGGCAGGAATTATTGATATAAGACCTAGTAGATAAAATTTATTCGCTGTGTTACAAAGAAGGGTACAATAATCACAGCAATTCCTACTTCTTGAAGAATTGTACTAAAAATAAGGCATAATATAAAATTAATTTCTAAGTTTATTTAAATTACTTTTAAATTATTCTGGAATTTATTTTGGAAAAAGAAAAACAATCCTGAAGACTCCTGCCTGAGCATCTACAAAAACACACTAGGGGTAATAGATTAAAAATACACAATAATCCAGGAGATCTTCTTTCCAAGAGAGGACTATACTCTTCTGCAATACTTAAGTATTTCATAAGACGTGGCCAAAATCACCCTTAGAAAGTCTGTGTTTCAAAAAAAAAGTGTCATGACATAAGATCTCTTCTCCCAGAAAGGAACAACTCCAGCTATGGTTCTCCTGTATGTATCTATCATAAACACCTCATTCATGAACTCTGTGTGCCATGGGAATCTGTTGTGCTTTTTGCAGAATGTCTCTCATCATGTGCTTGTTAGAGAGCCTGGATGTCTGACTGTATTCGTTGAACTACTCTAGAGGCTAATTTTAGATATCATGAAATCTAAATTGGAAGCATCTAGGGAGCCTATTTGGGTCTTGTTTCTATTACCTGAAATAAATATTTAAATCTTCCAAACATCTCTGTAAGAATACAAAGAATTAAAACCCAGCTTAATTCCAATACATAAATACTGCCATAACTCTAACTTAAACATTATTTTCTCTCCTCTACAAGCCTTTATAGCCTGACTTTGAATCATGACTTTGAATCATGACTTTAATAGGGGTATTTTTCAAAGCAGTTTATCATATTTATTCTGTAAAAATGCAAGCAGATATACTGATTGCAAAACATTCTAGTTTCCTTCTCATGTCACCTTCACTGATCACTGCAAAGGCCAATAATTTCCTACATTTTGCATTTGCCAACTCAGTTCTGGTTGTGTGATGTCTTTCACTTTTTGCCTCACCAATTCCACAGAATGTGGAATTTCCCTGAGTGTGAAATCTCTGTGGTGTCTCCCTGGTAATCCCAGAAAGCCTTAGACTCCTTTCTTACTGAAAGATGCAATTGGCTGGCACTATTTGACATCTCTGTTGGTAACATAGACAAAGGGATTGAGGGCACCCTCAGCAAGTTTGCTGGTGACACCAAGCTGCAAGGTGCAGTCAATATACTGGAGGGAAGGGATGTCATCCAGAGAGACCTGGACAGGCTTGAGAAGTGGGCCTGTGATGGGCTGATGAAGTTTGACAAAGCCAAGTGCAAGGACCTGAACTTACCTCGGGGCAATCCCATGCACAGGTATAGTCTAGGCTGAGAATGGATCGAGAGCAGTCCTAAGGAGAAGGTCTTGAGTCTGTTGGTGGATGAGAAGTTCAACACAACCATGCAATGTGTGCTCACAGCTCAGAAAGCCAACAGTATCCTGGGCTGCGTCCAAACCAGCAAGGGCAGCTTGAGGTCGAGGAGGTGATCCTCACCCTCTGTTCTGCTGTTGTGAGATCCCACCCGGATTGCTGTGGCCGGTTCTGGGGCCTTTAATATAAGAAGGACATGGACCTGTTGGAACACGTGAAGGAGAAGGCTGGAGCACCTCTCCTATGAAGACAGGCTGAGAGAGTTGGGGCTGTTCAGTCTGAAGAAGAGAAGGTTTCAGGGTGACATTTTAGCAGCCATTTAGTACTCAAAAAGGCTATGGGAGGACTAGAGAGGGACTTTTTACAAGGTCTTGTAGTGACAAGACAAGAGGGAATAGCTTTAAACTAAAGTAAGGTAATCTTAATTGGATATTAGGAAGACATTCTAGACTGTGAGGGTGGTGAGTCACTGGAATATGTTGCCCAGAGTGGTGGTTAATGTCCCATCCCTGGAAGTGTTCAAGGCCAGGCTGGATGGGGGTTTGAGCAACCTGGTGACTTGGAAGGTGTCCCTGCCCATGGCAGGAGGATTGGAACTAGATAATCTTTAAGGTCCCTTCCAACCCATGCCATTCTATGATTCTGTCTTCTTTATGTTATGTGCTCAAGTTCCCTGACAATCCTGATAGCCCTCCACTGGGCTCACATCTATATGTTTCCTTTATTGTGTTGGGGCGTAACTGGACACAGTATCCAAATGTCATTCCATAACTGCGAATAGAAGGGAGAAATGAACCTCAACCTGCAGGCTTCACATCTGCTATCATAGTCATCTGTGTAGTTTGGCTTCTTTGCTGAAAGGCAGCACTTGATTCTAGTTCATCCTCTTTGGCAAGGCTCCCCGTTCCTTTGCTGCAAAACTGAACCATCTTTCTGACCTATTGGCCAGCAGCCACTACAGATGCACAGGTTTATTTCATCACAGGTGCAGGACTCTGCATTTGCCTCTGCTGAGTTCATGAGGCAGTCAGTGTTTGCAGTCAATGTGTCTGAACAGCAGTCTGCCTGCCAGTGTATTGATCACTTTCCACATCAGTTTTGTGTCCTCTGCAAACTGGGTCATGCATGAAGTTATTGAACAGTATTGTTCCTAGACACTGCCCTTAGGGAGTCCTGTTAGTAATCAGTTGCAAGTTAGACCTTTTCCTGATGATCACAATACTTTGAGCCCTGTGTTCAGTCAGTGTTCAACTCAACTTATAGGTTACCCATCCGGTCCAACTCTCTTTAGTTTGTGTACAAGGACACTACGGTCAAAAGTATGCTCACAGATGCAGTGAATGTGTCCAAAGCATTGCTGCAGTCAACGTAAACAACATCYACTGCAATCCCCTCATTGATAGAGACAATTAACAGAGAAGGCAAAAGTCTCCTTTGTCCCATGTGTTGTATCTCTTGGTGTGTGAGAAACAATTAGCTTGTATATTTTATGTATTCCAAAATGTCTGAAATCCTCTGAGGGCCTTTTTTTTTAATACTTTGAAACTAAGATCAGCTGATGCAATCTCTGGGGAGGCACAAAGACATATATAGCCATTTGAAGGTGCAAAAGTCACTGAAACAGTAAGAAAGGTAATCAAATTGCCAATAGAATGGCCCCAGGGTGAATTATTCTCTGAAGCACACCTAAGCTTCATCTCAGGAAGCACTCGGTTCACTCCATAAGAGACTCCGAGACGGAATAGACAATTAAGCAAACAGGTTTCTGAGAATGAGCCAGGGAACTAAGTTCTTTGGCCGTGTAAATGTACTTTTAGCTTAAAACCTGGACTCCTTATCGTTACATTTCTCTCCCAGTATTACTAGCAGAGAAGGGCAGAGTGGAAAGCACAAGGATGCCTAGCACAGCTCTCCCARTGTTTCAACATAAAAAGAGCACCTAGAACATGTATTTTCAGGCATGCTGCATGTCCACTGGTGCAGGGTATTGTCAGAACCGAAGTTCTTTACAGCTAAACAAGAAAGATTTTAAACTTCTTTACACTATGACATGGAAATAGCTGGAAACCACTGATCCAACAGAAGACAAACTCAGAAACATTAGAATCTGACTTAAGGGTTGTAACGCTTACATCAAGGAACATTTTAAACACTGTGATTCTTAATGGTTTGATCAAAAATAATTCTGGAAAAAGTATAAACATGAAAAAGATGCATGGAAATTGCAGAGTAGGGCAGGTGGAAAATCAAGTGTGAAATTGGCAAATTTTTGAGTTGCATGAGAAGTCTAGGACTTTATTGTTAGACACTGTGTGACYAGAACTGAATTGCTGAGATTATGCTATCTAAACAATGGCAATTTATCATGTTGGAGTAACAGGATCTTTGACCCAGATTTGAAAAATGTGCAAAATTATGATTTAATTGAACTGAGCTAGACAAGGCATGACCAACAAATGACTTAGGCCTGTGTAATGGGAATTTTACTAGGAGTGAAGATGAAATGGAATGTCTCATTTCATAAGTGACCCATGGATTTCTTTTCTGTTACATCTGCACACAACAAAGGGGACAGGCTTCAGAATATTGCAAGGACAGTTAGGAAGGCAAATTTACTCCTGATGTTTACTTATGTTTACTCTGTTATGTTGTTACAGTGTTAACTTTTAAGCAGCAAAACTAGATGATATTATATGTGAATGGAAAGTTTTGAATTAAAAAGTGGTTGTTGTTAACATATATCATCATTAAACAAGGAGATCTTTATAAAATGTGGTCAATTTATTATACTTACAGTGTATTTTGTGCAGACACATTTCCAGCCGAGGAAAGACTCATACCTGTATTACTGGAAAAGGAAAAAATAATGGAATGAAAAAAATTCTCCTTAATTAATCATAGAACCATAGAACAGTTTGGGTTGAAAGGGATCTTAAAGATCATCTCATTCCAATGTCTCTGCCAGGGTCAGGGACACCTTCCACTAGACCAGGATGCTCAGCACCCCATCCAGCCTGGCCTTGAACACTGCCAGGGATGGGGCATCCGCAGCTTCTCTGGGCAACCTGTTCCTGTGCCTCACCACTCTCATTAATTACTGCTAAATAACATTATCTGCCTTTTTAGATTTTTTTGTTTGTTGGTGCTGTTGTCATGTTGTACAACAGGAAGATCCTATTCAGAGGGACTTTGCACATTTCAGAGGCATACACTGTGCAATCTTAACTCTTCTATTGTTTTTCTTATAAATCCAGAAAATAACTTATCAGAACAACTTACGTGACACCTTTATTAATGAACMTGATTAGGTATAAAAGCACAAAACTAGTGACAAGAATCAACTACAGATCCTCAAGTCTACATTTCTGACTCCAGTTGTGTCACAGTTGTAACCATAGAGTTGGTAAATTAATCATCAAATAAAGAAAAGTAATAGCAGAAACATAAATAATAGTGTTTTGTGTGATGCTGCAATTTATTCCTAATTATTCTTTGCTTGAATGTCCAAAGTGCTTATTCACGTGGGGCAAGTGTTGCAGGTCTGCGCCTTCTACAGGGTAGTTTATATAGTTGGTTTACAGAACAAAAGAACAGGTAACAACTAAAAAATTACACCACATAACAAGAGCACCCGAAAATATATTTGTACACTTYTTTAGCAGAAGGATCGATACAGGCTTCTGAGAGCATATCATGCCAGTGTGCAGCACCCATCATTGTCTCCCTGTAGAATACGAGGTTATCAATGAAGCTGTCAGTCACAGCAGCACGGTTAATCTTCAGGAGCCAAAGCCAAGCCAAACTGTCCAAAAACCCAGGAAACTGCCAGGGAAGAAGGGAAAATGACTGTGAGTCTAAATGCCACCAGGCTAAAGTGGCAGACCTTGATCCATTCTCATGGGTATCTCTCACAGACTTCCTACATTCTCCAGAGAAAGCAGATTTTGCTCCAATTCCCTTCAATAAAACACATGGATAACAGTGTTGAAGTCAGGACTTTTTAGAAAATTAAATGCAAAAATAATTTTGTCATATCCTCAGTTATCTCCATGATGAAAACCATTAAAAAATCCATTTGAAAAGGGAAATATAAGATTATATGTCTTATGCACTAGTGCCTTGAAAAGTGATTTCTAGCTGTACTGCACTTTTTAGGTTGTTTTCAAGCACSAGGCTTCATTTGAGAGGCTGGTTATTCATTAAAAAACTGTCATAATTTATCGCTGCTGTGCTACTAGCTTCTGCAGTTTAGTTCCATATCTATATCTAAAGAACTGAAAAGGCCTGGTGAGGACTTAGACGTTATTACTTGAAGGCTGGGAGTTTAGTTACAGCACCAGCCAAACTGAGAATGATAGTAAACTGTGAGTAAAAGGTGTTATAGCCACGCTTGAAAAAGTTAGTTTTTCCTTTTTCTTAATCTGTGACTGTTATGGTGCTCACAATCTGTGACTGTCGACAACATAGGAATACATTCTGCATCTACCCCTTTGACTGTGGAGCTTTATTTTTTAGTGGAAATCAATGGCGTTTGCCTTATAACACAGAAAGGAATCTCAACAGCATTCATGGTAGCTTAAGCATGTAATTTCTGTTAATGTTAAGGGGAACTTCATGTCTAATCTACCATGCACAGCCCTAAAAAGTTACTTCAGTACATCCTCTCTTTTTTCCGGAGGTGCCATTTGTGATATCACTTGTCACAGGCAGCTGATATGCAATTTTACTTTTTTTGTTACAAGCAACAGCCATTGACATTTCCCTACCTAATTCATGTCACCGTTATAAATAGTTACATTTGGAACTATTACGTGAACGTACTATTTATACAAGAGAAGTTGGGGAATCAAAGCCAATATTTTCCTGTGAAGGATGCAAAACCAGAAGAACATTTTTCTCTCAAACAGATGGGATCAATCAGTATAGGTTAATGTGTATTTTCAGTAATGCCTGTCCTTATTTTACCCTGTGGAACCCTCTTTTATCTGATTTCAGAGAAAATGAACTGCATTTTGAGGACACCTGAAAAGTAGACAGACAGCCTTACAGAAGCCAGATATTTCTTGTTTCAGGTTATTAGGTATCCACAGATTTATAACTTTTCCTCACACAGTTCTTAATTTTCAGTCCGTAGTTAAAAATTTCTGCTCTTCCATTTGCACAATGACTTTTCACTGCAATTTTACTGGTAGGTCACCAATTCAAAGATATCATTGGCAATTCCTAGCACATTGTTCTTTCAATCTGATGGAGCAATAAAATGATTTTCCAGCCTGACTTCAGTTTTGAGGAAATGAGCCGCAGTTCCCAAAGAATATGCTCATTAAAAATCACCATAATTGACACCATGGTATATTCACAGTCTTCCTTAGAGAGGCCAGCCACTATCTGACCTGAGTCAGATCCTCACCCTGAAGACAATGACCCTAGAAAATACTGTTATGTACTAGGAGATACTTCTAAAGCTCTCCTTTTTTCCCTCCCAATTCATTCATCCCCATTAAAAATTCRTTACAATACATATGAAGTGATTATTCCTTCAAAAAGAAAAGCACTGGCTTTTCAGATGCAAGTGTAGCCATTACAAGGGCAAGAAACTGTTTTATATTCAAAAGATATTTGCAGTTACATACCGAGTTTAATCTAATTTAGGTAGCAAAGCATTAGCTGTTACGGTTCAAACTAATTACCTTAGGCTCCTAAATATGTGTGTTGAATCATCCTGGGGAATTACTACTGACCAAAATAAATTTTTAGGTGCCCAAATTAGGTAAGAAAATTCCTRTGCAGTTTGTTTAGACTGTTAAGTGCTGATAGTCATAGGTCAGTTCCCCAGCGTCCCAAAACACAGGGGCAGAAGACAACACTGGTGCTGATACCATTGAGATAAATTTGCATGCACTGACATGACATGACTGTGCAGAGTGTTAATGCATTCTGTCTCTCATGTGGCTTACTAGCCTGTAGGCATATTCCTGCACTTCTAACACATTTACTTTGGGACCAGAACTGGTTTGCACTATCCTGGTTTGGGTTGTAGGTAGAATTAGTTGTATCGAAAAAGCTGTATAATTTGATCCCATCTGGGCAGTGAACTAGGTGTAAAGGCAGCTTCATTTGAGCATACAGACAGTTATAAAAATATCCAGCTTTTATTTGAATACACATGAGGACTTGTGGGAGCCCATTTAAGACTGCATTGAATTTACACATTACAATTTTTCTTTACTGCTTGTATCCAGATCTTTCTTTCAAGTATTTCAGTGAAAGCTTTCTATATTGATGAAAGCATATTCTTGCCCATGTCAGGAGAGAGCTTGTCAGAAGATTAGGGATTGGGTTCATGTATATCCAGCTTGAAAATAACTTTTGCAGCCAAGCATTTCAAATTGATTTGGCTGTTTCACTATTCCCCTGTTTTTATATACTAACATTTGCAAGCAATGAAAATAATCTCTTTTATTTTTTTTCACTATGCTTTTTTTCCTTCTGGACATAAAATATAATGTGTTTGTTTTGTTTCATTTTAAAAATCCCTGCCCGCCTCCCCTTCCCCCCCCCACCAAGAAAAAAAACAGCAGAGGAGGACCAGAGTATTGAAAACACAGATTTCCCCTTGTCCTCAAATCCAGGCCCCTGGCTGAACCTTCTATCATCTGTGTTGAAAGCATGGAGATTATCAGACTGGTCTGTCTATGTAGAATATTACCGGTAGGAAAGAATTTGGGGATACTCTATTTACTCCCCAGATCTAGGTCCTGACAAGAAGAAATTCCAAACCATGGGAGAGTTCTTTTATACAAGAATTATTTTAAGAACTCTTAAGCACTCTAGCATCTTTCCTCACTAACCTTAACTCTTTGTTTTCCTCTTTTTTCCTAAACGAGACTTCTGACTGTGTCTCAATGCCACTTTAGCCATCCAAATCTCAAATAATTACTGCTCAAATCTAAATTTTAGCTCCTCAGTCCTAAAGTCTGTCCCATCTTCACTGCTCTCTTACATTTTCAGAATCTCTCCCATCTTATCAACTCCTGTTTTTCTTCTGTTCCCAAAGATGCTCCTCAGTTTCAGATCCCCCAAAGAACCACTGGCCTCTCACTACAACCTTTTAACCTTGTCTTCAGTTATTACTGTTCACATGTAGACTGAGCTTTTCTGTTCTTCCTTTACAGCCAAATGAGAGAGCAGAAGCAAATAATGATGGTAATGGCTCAGAAGAATCAGCATTTTCCCTTTCCATAAGAGGCAGTTCCTATCGTTTCTCCCTCCTTCACCATCTCCGCATCATAGTTTGGTTTCCTGTGTTTGCACTGCTCCACAGATGATTACAGCATCATTACCCATATGAGCTCCATAGCATTATCTGCAGATCTTAGCCAGGGCAGACCTGCAGTAATGTTCCTCTTATGCAGGCACTAGAACTTAGTTGCTTACGCTCTTTATTTGATTGTTGCAATAATCCCTACTCTGCTTTTCACTTGGGCAGACTAMCACTCTCAAAATTACTTCCTAGGTGTAATACAGGGGTTTAGCACAGGCTAAGCACACAGCTGAAATGCATCCAGATTCTCGGGAAGGGGGCTAAGAGAGTTGCACAGAATGGACACAACTGAGTTGTGACAGCTGGTTTGGGGATGAAAAAGGAGGGCCTGGCATTATTTTCATTAGTATTACAGATATAGTCAAAATTCTTTACCTTCCCTGTTCCAGCTCACTTATAAAATTAGTCCAGTGATATCTTTGCAGCTGCATATGCAACGTCAAACTGCTCTGTGGATGTACACCAGTATGGTTCTGCTGATGTCCAGGGGAGCTCTGACAGTGAAATAGCTGTAAGTTACAGGACTCTGTCTAGAGCTGTTCACCATTCCATGCGTTTCTGAAGCCTGGGTTCATGTGTCAGAATCTCAGTTTTCATTATTAAATTAATTGGTTGCCAGAAAAACTTAAAAATATAACTTTTGAGCTCTTAGTCTTAGAGCACAGGGTCTAGAATATACAAATAAGAAAAATCCATTTCCAATGAGAACAAAAACTGTTTCATACTTTTTTTTTTTTCAGGACTTAAAATATAGGTAAAGATTTGTACCAACACAATTGACTAGATTTCTGCAASGCATTTTAACTTTACCATTCAAGCACATGTCCAAAGCACTGCTGACTCAACCAGCATATCAGAATGTTTGTTCTTCTGGAGTTAAGATTAGATTATTTTCTGTACTTCAGCTGCCCAATAAAGTAATTTGACCCACCTGCTCAATTGTGTTCATACTAAAACTATTTTTTCTGCTAAAAAATCCCACACTACCAATTGTTTCAGGCAACAGAGCTTTGGAATAGAACAATTTTTCTGTGGGGTGTGTTTGATATTTACTCAGTTTTTATCTGAGTGCAGATATTTACTGTACTTTTTTACTTCTGTCACTCTCAGAAGATAAGCTGACATTTTATTTTTTTCTGTCAAGTGGCATTTTTTTTTTCAGTGACAATGACTGGCATTTCTGAGCTCAGGTTTTTGACTACTCTTTCGAATTATTTCAGGCATAGGAAGTCTGTACATTGTCACCTTAGTCCTTCCACTTTTCCCCTTATTTTTGTCAATAATCACCCTTATTACAGGTTCTCAGGTCTGCATCTGATSATCAACAACCAGGTTCTCCTAACAGCAAGCCTGGGTGAGAACAAAAGAAGCTTGATTCAGAGGGATCCAATCTACAACTGCTAGCATAGACGGCTTACAGCATTGTCACTCATTCTGTTAGGATAGTACCCCAGTATTGTACCAGCAGATCTTGTCTATTTATATTTATAGAAAAAAAAATATTTGCATTGCTTAAATTACTTTTGGTATCATGAATCACATGATAATAAGGATCATTTTATAAGTAGCTATAGAAATAAAACAAAATTGCTATAGGGCACTTTATGTTTGCATGAAAATTTTCCTTAATCCTTTAAGAGGGATACGTAAGACTCTTAGGCTTTGTTCACCGCACCTGTAAATAAAAATGTAAATTACATTAGATAAATCAGATAATTTTCAGATAAATATGTAGGAAAATACTGAATCTTTGCATGCCTTTGGGGGATGTGTATGAGGGATAGAAAGGATTATGCACTTTGAGTATCTAACAGGAGGGAAGTTTCATGCCTTGGTTCTTTTTTTTGCCTATGGGAAACAGAATCTCCAGCGTAGTTATGTCTGAAAATGGTTCTTAAGACAATTTTAAAAATAGACAGAAGGAGAGCTAAGATGTTGTCTAAGATGAGTAGGGGGAAATGAACTCTGGACCTGCCTCAATCTAACATGGTCTCAATAATCTTCTAAGTTCTTGCTATGCAAAGATTAGAAACAGAGAGCTTCCATGACTATTTAGACTGGAAACTTCATTTTTGGATGTCTTGTTTGRTGAGTCTCAACACATTCATCCTACCTGTCTCAGTTGCTTTTGTAAAATACCCTGAGATTATATACATGTATAATGTATCTGTCAGGGACTGATTCAAGCATCTACACAACTGTTTTCAAAGCAATCTTATACTACTTCTCCACAGATAGCAATGTAAAGAAATCATGACCAGATTAAGCATATAGTGTTGAATCTTCTTAAATATCACTTATTTCCCTTATGCAATATACTCCAGTTTCCTGGGATATTGCATCTTCTAAATGAGTCTCACGCTACTGACTGAGATCTCAGACAATCAAGATAGAAGGATGTTTTCCCATGCTTTCCTGAGTGGTTCTAGAAAATGTGCATTCTACTTTCTGTTTAGCAGAACCCACAGGGATTCATGATGGTAACAGTCACAGTGAGAAATGGGTCAGATACATCCTGAGTGCAACACCATTGATTTCACTGTCTCTCATTTGCTTACAAAGGAATAATGCTCTTCAGATAGGATCAGCTTGGAATGAGGTTGGAACAATGTGGATGGTAATATAACCAATAAATACTTTATGGTAATTGTACGATAATTTGTGGGTGCCTAAGAGAAGAATTTAAACCGTCATT
This sequence comes from Amblyornis subalaris, assembly GCA_018881555.1. NCBI lineage: Eukaryota > Metazoa > Chordata > Aves > Passeriformes > Ptilonorhynchidae > Amblyornis > Amblyornis subalaris. Next base: position 7,010,457 of record JACAXG010000032.1, read on the forward strand.
ATCAGATTCTCTCACCAGATGGTTTAGAACACCTACTTCCCCTGAAATGGAAAGAGTTAGACCCAGAGAAATATATCAGAACCAACTTAGAACAGCTACTGTTGGCATCTAGCACAGCTGGAAACAACTTATGCTTCCCAGGCAGCAGTATGGAGCTAAGCTGAAATGAACTAACTTTGCTCTTTGCAGCAGAGAAGTTGTTTTCCCAAGTTAAGAGGTGCTCCATATTGCCAAGACCAAACTGTTTCTAGTATGTGACCTGGTTCTTTTGAAGCAAGCTATCTATTCTCATGAGGGAGATTCCTGGGAGAACTGATGTGTGTCCAAGCAAGAGAATCCAGTGACACATTTGTTAACTACAAMCATATGGATCAGAAGTATTTCCTTCTGTTGCCAAACAGTGCCTCAGTCAGAAGTGCTCAGATCTGTTGGGAAAATATAAAACCCTTTGGCTGTGTAGCAGCTTAGCTTGTGCTCTCAGACTCCAGAAAATGTGATTCATGCTTGCCTGTGTCCATACATAAAAGACAATTCAGGCCTCTGTCTGGTACTTAATATCTGGTCTCCAGGGAAAACCTGGGCAGTACTCAGATTAACTTCTGGCATTCCRCCTCACATGGAATTTAGCATGGAACCTAAACCTGAATAGGAGCATTTCCAAATCTTGCTTTTTTCACATGAAAGCCGGTCRCATAGTCAATATCTTTGTTTTCTTAAAGACAGCAAGTCAAATTGCTTGAAAATAATGTCGTCACCCATCCTTCCCTCCTGATTCCYGAAATAACTCAACACTGAATGAAAGTTCTTGAAAGCAGTATAATTTCACACCAATTGAATTGCTTTTTTCTGAAAATGTTGTATGATAATTTTTGAATAACTTGTTACTTTAAAATACTTTGTACACATTTGTGTGAGTTTGATCTCTTCTATTTCTAAAAGGCTGTCAAGGAACCCTAACAGTGATCTAATGCAGAGTTAGAAAGAGGAGAAATGAATTGTTAGCAGTACAATATCCTTTGTTGTCTGTCTAGGCTGAACACTCTGTAAGAGAGAAGATTGAAGAAGAGCCCTACCAGGTGCTCAATGTGTCATTTTACTCTTTGAAGGTAGGACAATCAGCACCTGCCACTTCCTTGTAATCCTGAAACACAGAGAGAAGCTACTAAAACYGTACATCTCTTGTAAAAGGTCTAGACTTCAGCTTTTAAAATTACTGGGGGAATTAGGCCCTGTTTCTGATTAGCTGCAATACCTTTAACTTCAAGCTGTAACCCATTAACAGAGCTGAAGCCATTAACAGAGTTTTTCTTGCCAAAGGATTTCTAGAAAAAAAAGAAATTATGAAACTGGGGAGAAATGGAAGAGGAAGGGGGAAAAGTGAGGAAATTTCTGTCTCTGCTTGGAAACAGAAGAAGAGGGAGAAGAGGGAGAAGAGAGAGGAGTGTTTCCTGACCTCCTTTACAATACCTGCTATCTTGTTTTTACCTCTGACAGGTGTACCAGAAGTCAATTAAATGATCTTGCTGTGATGGTCTTGCAACTTGTTAGAAAACAAAAGAGATTTTGAATTTCTYGTGACTATGCTATTGTATCAGATAGGCAAAATAGCTCTAAATAATTATTACACAGTCTTTTAATATTAAATTTTTTGTTTATTTATGTGTTCATACATTTACTCTAATTCTTCCTACAGTTTTTTTTGTTTGTTTGCTTATATGGAAATTCTCTTACTCAGACGCAGGCTTTCATTAGCAACACAGGATTCTGGTTTTCCTCTTGCAATTTTTTTGTCAATAAGTTCAGAAGAGAGCAATGAAAGGAGTGATTGCTCGGCTGATTGTTGCGCTGCAGCTCACGTACACTGAAGCGTGAATAATTTAAACTGTGCTGGCTTGTCAGTATTGGATTTGTATGTGGTGTGAGGAGAGCACAGAGGGAGGCGTCAGATAAATCACACAGCAGAAAAGAAGCAAAAAAGAAAAAAAAAAGAAGTCTCCCAAAAGGTTGGATCAAAGGTGAMGAGAAAAGAGTTCTATTGTACGTACAGCGCAAAGAGAGACAGGAGGGTAAATCCCTTCCTTCTTGTCAAGGAACTGTTTTGGATACTCAGTAACTTTAAAACAAATTGCATCAGCCTACAGCACTGTTCACATCTTCTGGGACAAAAACGCTTTCTGAATTCAGTGGGAGTGAAACCATTTTGAAGGGTGTCTTTCAAAATCATTACTTTCTTTTCTTCTGAAGTCATTGCTTTATATAGTAACTGTTTAATAGGACATGGGAACAGAAAAAAAAATCAGCTGAGCATTAGGAAAATAACACACTCAAGGTTAAATGTCACTAAACTGCCAGTTGTTATGATTAAAGATTGGGAAGAAAAAATAACTTTTGTTATGTGCCCATTTCTAACCTTCTCCATTTCGAAATAAGCTGCGAAATCTTCCACTCGCAGAAGAATCAGGTGCAGCAAAAGGATTTCTGTGTAAGCATTTTACTGCRATTTTTATTTGTACTCTGGGGAACCCATAAATAACGTTTTTCTGCAGAGCCAGACAGCCATCTTCTGCCCCCATGATGGGCAGTTTGCCTATGTGAAAGAGCTTTGACTGAAACCAATGTGCACATTTTATTACCAGCCTAAGGGATCAGCAGTGTCCCATGGAGTCATTCCTAGTTTCTCTGTGTACTGCAGGTAGCACAACTGAAAATACCCCYCCCCCGCCCAGCAGTTGTAAGTAGCCAAAGATGTTGATTTGGACATCAAGTGTTTTGGCCGTTACACTTTACCTTACTCACCCATGTATTTCTCTTTGTTTTGACAGAGCCTGACATGTCCTTTACTTCATGCTTCAGACTCAAAATAGAGACAAYAACCCTGTGTTTGCCATGTTCTATCACACGGTTTCAGTGATTTCCAGTCCTCTTTATCTGAGAGCATCTGATTAACCTCAATGAGGGGTCAGACCAGATTTGCGGGTTTGGCTATGCACTGGACATGATATCTTTACAAAAATAAAATACCATGAGATACAAAACAAAGGTCTCTCCAGCAATCACTGTGAAAGCTGTTTCTTCCCASTGGAAGCAACATTATTATGCTGCTGTACAACTGATAAAAACCTATTTGGGGATTAGGAAAAAAAATCCCCAAAAAACAAAAACCCAAAYGTATTCCCTCATGTCCGATATTAACTTCTGCTTACCTATAATAAAAATGTGTTGCTTAAATAAACATGAATGAGRAAGATGGGTTTAGAATTTTAGAAATCTCAAGGTGTTATGAAAACTGGAAAAGACACCATTACATTTTTCAATGCAGTACCAAAAAATTATGGTCCCAAAAGCCCCTATTAAAAAGATACAAAAAGCACGTGATGAGGCAATATTTAAATGAAAAGTCTCTTCAGAGAAATTTTCCCTCTTATCATCTGTGAGAGAGTGAAAGAAATGATTACTGGCTCGAAACARTGTGTGTGTGTTGGAGCAGGCAGGGCAAGTTCCGTGCAGGGTGGACGTGCAGTGCTCCATATTGCACAGGAGGCCAGAGCAGATAAAAACCACTGCACAGACACTCCCGTGATCACATCCSTATTGTCCTTGGATTTTATGGCAGCTGAAACCCCACTGGATCCAAGGCGATAGCTATATCTTGCTTTTCTCTCTCTTTTCCTCTTTTTCTCTCCTTTTCTACTCATAATTTCCTCTTGAAATCTGGGTAATTTAGGGTTGAATAGGTTAGGATTTGCTAAGTCAATGCCTTGTGAAATGCTTTATTTCAATTCAATGTTTGTTTTATATTTTGCCAAGTTCCTGATCTGCTAAAGCTTGCCAGTAAAGTTTGGGCTTTTTTAACCTCCTGAGAACTTTTGTTGAGTTTTCCTTTGCGCTGCCTCAGGGAAAAGTAGTACCTTAAGCCCCTTTTAAATAAACTCGCCAAGCAAGTASCAGGGCTTTACATAATTTCATATCACTCCAGGTATATTTGTGAAGAAGGGTCATTTCTGATTGCCTACAATTCATACCAATGCAGTTATCAGCATTTTTAGACATTGCTAAAACTTGCCCTTAAAATCAGGGTGCCACTGTACCAAGAATACACTKTAACTATTTTCTTTTCTTTTTCAGTGTTGAAAAGTACAGGAAAAAGGGGTTGTTAATATTTATTCATAGATATATTTATATGAATCAGAGGARTGCCAGAGTTTTCCTCCAGTTCTGAGTCCAGCTGGCAGAATTTGAGTACATCCGCACTATGAAATTATCTTAGTCTGCATCCAACATATTTCTGCTAAACTCTGAACCATGCCTAGAATTTTTTTTGTAGGAAGTAACTGGCCCAGGCCAAAAATTATACTAAGGAATTCTCTGAAAATTTATCATTACAGGCATTTAAGTTTCATTCCACTAAACTTTTTACAGTCTGACACTGATAAACATCCTGATAATCCATAAATCCAGTGTATAAAATTGTGCATAAAATTTCTACTTCAGGTACTGTAGAGAGAGAGATTTCTCTTCTTCAGGTTGTAGCAGTCAATAAAATTAGATCACAGGATCTGTACCTGTCACATATATGTAATTTGTGTTAGGTTATTTGATTTAGAAACAAAAGGAAGCTTGTTAAAATTGTACAGTTTCAATTATATTAATGAATAGAATAGCATAGAGCTGTAGAACTAAGTACTGCTTAAATAGTTCTGGGCAACACTGGATATATCAAAGAACAACATTATGATATGAAATTGAAATTAAAAATTTTTTTTAAAGTGTTCCACTTCTCCAAACCTTTATGGAACAAAAGCCAAAAGTGACCATTTAGGTGATCATTTTGGAGAAGCATAATCTCCTCTCAGTTTTAGTAGGACTAAACAGTCCCTACTTYTTCACACTGTTGGTGGTCACCATCTTTCCTGAAAGCTACTTAAGCGGACTAATTTTGGTAAATGGGATATGAGAGTCATTTAAAAGAAGCAATTGTTCCTGAATTTCTGTGAAACTGGGGGGAAAATATGATGCAGAATGGTAAATATTTACTTCTTAACCTGACCACTTACAAGAAATCTAAMAAACGTAATCTAGGCAGAAGAGGCAAATAAGTGTACAAATGTGTCTATATGCTTACACTGAAATAAGGCTGCTGGAAAAAGATGTATTCTGTCAAGATAATAGTAGGGGAAATCCACGATATTTACCCACTTGCATATTCCCCTCCAAGGAAAAAAGAAATTTTGAGCACATCTGGTTTAGCTGAAAAGATCCATCTTCTCATGGCATCCCAAGAAATATAAAGTAGGCAGAACATACAAATGAGTATGTTACAGCATTTTAATTACTTTTAGAARTTTAAATCTCATGACTAATATCTTAATATGCTAAACTGTACAAATGCAGTTAAAACTGCAGTTTTGTGATTAAACTATGAAGGTTAAAATAAGTATTTTATAAATTAAAAATTTATAGCTTAAAAAAGATTCTATAGTCTTAATAGTCTATGTTCAAGACTTAAAATACTTAGTTTTTCTGTAACACCACATTACTTAGATGTTATAGTTGCATTTCTTTTTTGCTTTAACTTTTGCTTGCAAATATACCTGCATGATATTATTTAAATGGGATAATTTTCATCACAGCAGATGAGGGCAAAGCTTGCACAACATAAATACAGAAGAAATTGGTTTCTTTGTTTTCCTTAGATTCTGTGCTTAGTTACAGAGTTTAGTTATATCATCAGTCTGTATCTGAGTTTAACATCCTCTTAATGGTCTGGCTCTTTTCTTCTTCAATTTGTATGCTATTAAAATCTAGCTGCATTTATCGTTAAGAAGTATGTGCAATACATTAGCATAAAGTAAAGAAAGAAAAAAAAATATTTTCTTTTGTGCCCAGACAAATCAGGCTACCAGACAGATTGGAGAAAGGCATACCAGAAAAAAACATACGCCTTAAGTAAGACTGAAAAATGATCATTAACAACTAATTTTTCTCTGCTGTCTCTGATGTAGTGTTTCATAAATTTGGTAGATGCTTTTATCAAAATCATGCATTCAATACATATACTCAGACCCTGGGAGTCTTTTTGCTGATTCCACCGAGGTTTGATTTCTACACAATGAGAGTAGGAAGGGATTGAACTAATTCTATGTTAGATACTCCCCATTATTCCTCTGAAGTAAGTGGAATACCATGTACTTACATCAGAGTTTATAAAATATTTGGATTATTTTTTATGTATGGTCTTTGCATCTGCAGTATCGGTGTAATCATTACTTCTGTGAAGCTGATAATGGCAGAAAAGAGGAAAAGAAGTAAGAGAAAAAAGTTCAGTGAAMTTGATTGCTTTGAAAAGAGAAAAATGGGTATTTTTGCACTAAGAATGATTAACAAGTCAAAGCCACTTTTACTGCACCCATTTTATTGTACTGATCATCCCCGAGATGATTTTCGATGCTTGTAGTCCCCTAAAATATATGCTTCTTTTCTCAGTTTTTTAGCCCTTCTAGTACTTCAACAGCAAAATCACCTCATCTATTGCACTGACTTGCAAAACTTTCAAAGGAAAAAGAAACGTATTCTCTTCTAGCAGGCATTTTCACTGCAGTTTCACCCAAAAGCAGCATCATGCAAGGTAAAACACTAAGCCATTGGGACAAAAGCAATCCTCAGTGTCCCACAAGAACAGTCAGAGACATAAAGTGATTATGGTTGTCAGAGAAGAATACAAGCTTAAAAACACCTAATGTGAGGTGGGATTTRTTTTTAGGAATTCTCAGTTTATATAAGATAGTAAGTTCTGTCCTTCATGCTAGGAAGTAAAAACTTTTCCAGTAGAGTGAAAAAACCCCAAACAGAAAAACCTCACATTCACTGTATTCAGTCATTCTATTATTCCATGAGACATGTGAGCTGGTATTTATTGAGGATTTGTGAGTGCAACTGCAGTTCACAAGGCTGCACCATAAGTGCATATGCTTAAACTTAAATCTTCAGACAAGTTGAAAATTCATACTGAATTTTCTTGTCTTTATTTTTTTGATTTTAAATCTTTTCCTTGTGGCTTAAAATAAAACTCAATTTTTCTTTTCTGAACTTTCTGACTCGAGGGATTTTGAAACCACTCTGTACCTGAAATCCATTTTAAGACTAAACAAGTGTGGAGGCAGGAGAAAAAAGTGCCAGTTTTCATCCTGTCTTGTGTGCCATTTGGGATGTCAATAACACTTTAATACCAGAGTTAGGATGGAAGCTGTGTAAGCTTTCTACCAGCAGTACTTAGGCCTCATCAGTGAACTGATTTTAGCATCTGTAATTCCAGAAATAGGTAAATAAGCTTACTTTGAACTTACTTATACAGAAAAATGGGTTTCACCATCCCACCAGTTTACTTGTCTTGTTATGTTTATTTGTCTGCCACAACATGTATCTACTCCTTAAATAGCCAGTTATCCACCCTGCAATGAAGGTATTAAAATATGTACTTTTAATAAATTGTTTAAAGGTTAATGTGATTTTACAATATGTAATTTCTGTTTTCACATTAAAAAAWTTTTTTTGCTCTGTTACTACTATGCTGATTCAACAATTGCTATTCAACTTTTAATATACTTATTTTTTTGACGTGCATGACCATAGCTTGGAGGCAATTGAGCATTTTCACTTGTAACTAAACCATACATTTTGTTTGCAAGTTTCATGTAATTTTAGTCAAATTAGCAGCAGTTAAAATTTTTGCTCTAACAATAACAATGAAAGCTTCTGATCACAGACCTGAGGACTGTGTCTGTAAAGCATTTTTTAGGTGATTGCATAAAACTGCCAATTTCAGGGGCAAAAATAATGGGTTGGTTAGCCTTATATTTAAAAATATCTGAATTCCTCAATATAAAGTGCACCTGATTGGTAATCTTTGCCACCTTTCTCCTAATTTGCCCGGAAGGCTCTTGCTCACTTTCATCTGAGCTGGGTGAAGGTGGGAGTTAGAAAATTCTTCTTCTAATGTTAACTGATTGCTTTTATCACTTAGGCTTCTTTGAAGAAAGCTACAGCATATTATAGAAAGGTGTAGATGGAGCACTAGCTACTAATTTAGTGTTGAATTTCTTATAGAAGATGCAGAATTGTGAAATACCAATGAAGAGAACTGTTTTATTATGGACTGCTGCTTTTTAATGTATTGATACTTATGGATATATAATTGTGAAATYATTGAGCAAAGCTTTCATTTTCTTRGTAAAGAAACTGTTATGGGCAAATTCATATTTTTTTTAAACCAGATATAAACGGAGGCCTCAAAGCAGGTGAACAAGTATGGACTATGTAATCACACTGCTGAAAAAATGAGTGTAAAACGACAAAGAGTCTGGGTGTGAATTCAAGGCAAAACATGTGTAGACCTGCTTTCCTAAACCAGGAATGTCACTTTTTATTCCATTTAAATAAGAGGAACATTGGTTACTACAGCACAAGGTAAGCACTTATGAAGTTTTCCTAATCTCTACCTTCATTCAATCTAATACTTTTTGTTTATGCATCTCCCCCAWACCCATACGTCATATTTGCCTCTTGCAATCTGACTGAGCAACACTTTCTGAATAATCTTCACTGTCAAAGATATGACTCAGCGGGAACATGCAAGGACAGCCCAATTTTATAGTAGTAAAGTAACAGCAACAATTTAATGCCCCCATTTAATTTTCTACTAGATACAGTTCTAGTCTTGTGCTGAGGTATTTAGGATCAAGTTTTTTTATTCCATGCTGAGTGAACACACATCAGGTTTTTAATTACGCAGTTGTGAAAAATGTTATAGATAATCCCTATTCATTTAATACAAAATTACTTTCCCTTTCTGTAGGCACCTCACTGGGCTTCTGGAATATCAAAGTACACTATCAAAAGCCCTTTACTGCTGATTTTTAAAGAGCATGAAAAGGAACAACTTGAGCTTAGTATGAGACATTAAGAAACTAGTCTGTGGAATTGAAAGGGACCCTATGGAGTGACTGAGGCAATCTCTGTGCTCTGGCATAGGTGTGCCCAAAAAATGCCTCTTAGCTCTTTCCCTAGCATTTTCCTGAGGACCTCAGTGAAAAGATTCTGTATCTTCCCTCTTTTCTAGTTCTTGCAGCTCTTTACATGGTTTTCAGTTCTTCTTATAACTAAGCTATTCATTATTTTATTGCTATAAAGTTRATGACTGCTTCATACCTTGCTTCCAAGGGGTGTAGTAAACAATCATTATTATCTCACTTTATGAATGCAAGGAAAAGGCCGGATGACTTCAATGCATGCATTTATGAAGATACTGACACTTACAGCTCCAGTTGACWTTAATTCAATGACATTGTACCTAAAGTTAGCTACCAAATAAAATATGCTGAAGTGCCTGCATCAGTCTCCAGTTCCTTTACCGTGTCCACAGTTAGTAACCCACWTAAAGATTAGCCATTTAGGTAGGAAAAACAAGTAAAGACAAAATAAAATATCTTTTTACATGATTAATCTTTTTATAGTCAAACTCATTGTTGAAATGCTATAGATACCAAAAGTGTAATTGAATTTTAAAAAATKATTAAGCCAATTTGTGGTGCCAAAGTTCTCAAGGGTTATTAAATTTAAAAAAGAAAAAATGTTATTATTTACTTAAACTACAATTTGTCAGAAATTGGATACTTTGAGTGTATCACCCAATACTTGTGCTATTCTTCTTCCACTTGACTGGCCACTGTCAAAAACACAGTCCAGACTCCATAAATTTGTCTGATCAAAGATTTGTATTCTTATCTCCTTATGTACATTCATAGCTGTAAAAGGAACACATTTAAATATGTTTTCTGTACTGTGCTGCAGACATTTCTTTCCAAGACCTACAATTTTTGTTCTAACTATAACTGAACTAATGAGATACTCGCGTGTTTCAAGAATTTGAGTACTTTATATAAATGCAAATTATATATATATATACACACACATATAAATGCGAAAGATATATATTGATATCAATGCTGATAGATATATAAAACACTCTTTCCAATCAATTTTTGTAATSAAATGAGTTATACTAGTTATAAAATATTTTTACTGAGTCATAAAAATAAATAATGTTATGCATCTCAAATTGTTTATTGACACCCTATTCAATGATTTGGTTTTGATTTTCTAGACTGAATAGCTTTGGATCAAATCACAATGTTATTCAAGCAGTATTTTAGCTATCAGACAAAAAAATAAAAAGACAAAATTCTTCTTACACATTGTAGGTATAAATTCTATATGCTTTTTGTATATGTGTGAACTTAATGGTTTAAATAAATATATATCTGGGTAGATCTTCCAATCCTTTCCTGAATGCTAAGGAAAAGTCAGGATATTGCTATACACATTAAATCTCAGATGCGTATATCTCCTCGTGTCATTTCAGCTTTAAAAGTATGGAAAAAACAAGATAAAATTGATGTAACAGTTTGACCCAAAGGCAATTTAATGAGAACTTCTGTAGCAACTTGTACCAGCTATAAATTATTTCAAAAGCAATTTATAAAAGTGACAGGAGAGTACACATATGTAGATTCTCCAGCTGTYTGCTAGTCTTTGCTGAAAAATAAGAAGCTAAAGTATATTCCATTAATCCAGAATTCTTAATTAAGATATTTAAAAAGTAGTTTCTATACCATGGTATATAGTTAAGAAAGCCAAAGAAAGTTGCGACTTATGCATTTTTGTGATGTCTAAGAATTCAAAATGTTTATTTAAAGGATTTGACAGAGTTTCCATTTGTGTTTATCTTTGTGATATCCTYCCAGGGCAATATCTTTTTTGCAAGTATTGAAGGTCTGCAATTTGGATTAATTTTGGATCATATACCATATCAGAATGTGGTCTTTCAGGCCCGTTATTTACCTCAATCACAGTTTTCAAAGCATACTTAGAGTCCTGTATTAAGTACCTGGAGGTTATCTGAACAGGAATACTTTCAATGTCTCAGTAAGTGCCTTCTTATCTGTCTTAGCTCATCACAGAAATGGTGTTGACTTTGAGCTTATTGAGGACCAAACCAAATGTTCAAGCCTTTAGAGATCTAAGCTTACTTGATAATTAGGATTAGCTGAAATTACTTACACAGCCTAGAAGAGACAACAAGTATTGCCACATAAAGGCAAGCCTGTAAAGATAAATCAAGTCACTTAAAATAGATCCTGCTCAATCACAGTCCTTAAAATGATAAAGATAACTTTTTTTTCCCCTATGTTGTCCAGTTTCATTTTTTTAAATCACACTTTGGGAAAAATCCTTCTCCAGTAAGAAATGCTTTCTTTGCCTCCATCCTAAATGGCAGTGCTAGAAGTTAATGATCTCAGAGGCTTTCTTTGAAGGACTTCAATTGAGTTAGGCATCTGGATTTTATCTAAGAACCGAGTAAGAATTTGAAGAGCATCACTGTGCAATTCCTTCTGTACTGGCAACGACAAAAGATGTTTAGTTCAGCTTTGGCTGTGCATGTGTCTGAAGTGAACAATATRAAATACACATCATGTTTTACCTTCCAGCCTGGGGAGAGGAGATGCTTCCTSCTTGCTGGACAGACCACAGGCATGTTGCTCAGGCTTCTCATTAAGTTGAATTAAAATGTTGACTTAAACATAACTATCCATGTTTATATCTAGATCATTTGTGGCAGTGACCTTCTTTGGCCATTTCTGTACAAGAGGAACAAATATTGCTGAAGAGAAAACAAGGTCTCTAAAATACTTGTAATTAAATAATTGTTTCCAATAATTTGAACTAAATATTTGTTCATTTATTTTAAATGTCTTGTGTCTCCACATCCATTTTTGTATTAGCTGTTTTTAACTCACACATAAATAACTTCAGATCTACAAAAACTGTATGTGTACCTGCTGCTATATGCACAACACCTTCTGACTACACGAAAAATCTAAATCCAGATAGACTTCACAGTAAAAACTGACTATGACTGTTTATTCTGTTGTTAAAGGATTTAGTAATGAGCTAAATTTGTTAGCCTGTTAATCTCAARGAATTATCATTTTCCCTAGTAAATGCTCCATTGTTTGGAATAAGTATTTTAGAGATATAACAATTGGATTAACCTAGCCCAAAATGATTTTGTAGTCAGATTTCATCCAGAATGAATGTTAGCCCTAAGCAGAAGCAGCAGAGAACTGAAACTAGATCTGCTTGGACAGTATTTCACAAAACATAGTTCTCATTCCTTTTTGTAATAAAAAAACAATAAAAAATTAATGAAGGTTATAAAAATTATTCCCATTCAGATTTTCACTCTCTTCCTTTTCCATCCCATTCTTTAAACAAAATAATGTACATGTTAATTCTGTTAATAAATACATGTGATTTTGTTTTAAAGAAAAATTGAATGAAAATCTGAAGTTCAAGTCATGAAAGAGGAGAGCTCTCAAATGGCAGACATGTGTAAATAGAATGTCAGGAATTTCAAAGTGTGAAGAAGTTTTCCTTGATTTGGTCTTTTAGAATAAGAGCCACAGGATGAAAACATGCCAAAACTAAATCCATTAAATACCAGTGAACTGTAGCTGATTCCGTAAATGGAGCAAAGCGTGAAGTGAACATCCCCCTTATGCAATTCTCCTATTGATCAAACCCAGGATTTTAGGAATTTATATGAAATGTTGCTTTCTAACTACTGGTCATTAAAAATAATTGATTCACACAGAAAAAAAAAATAGACTCTGCGATTCCAGTTTATGCAATTTCTTGTATAAAGATTCTTGGTGTAAAAAAAGCATTTTGTGGGAATAGAGTCAACTAGTTGATTCCTAGGAATCAACTTTGGCTAATAAACTTTACATTTTGGTATAAAATTTAAATTACGAGAAAATATATAAATTACTGGTTTCTAAGCAAAGCTGAGAGCAGATATATCTAAGTGCTGCTAGAAGCACGAAGAACATAAGAATTGTTTCTGTGAGAAAAAAACATGATTTTATAGGTATTACAGAAAAAATATATTTTCGGACAAGAACATTAATATTACGTATTTTGTATGAAACAGAAACTTGAAAAGAACTAACCTGTGGTCTATACCAAAGGTGTACTACATATATAATCAGAGGAACTCTGAATACTGAAACTTTTCCACAGGAATCACAGSGTAAGTAAGGTTGGAAGGGACCACAGTGSGTCATCTGGACCAACCTCCCTGCTGAAGCAGGGCTCTCCTGGAGCACACGGCACAGGATTGTGTCCAGACAGTTCTTGAATCTCCAGTGAGGGGAGAACCCTAGATATGACCCAGTTGCCCTCTCCTATTTGGTTACTCTTACTCTGGTGGCGCTTCCTGCCTGTTGCCTCTTGTCCTATTGCTGGACACCATCAAGAAGAGCCAGCGAGGGGGACTCCACAACCTCTCTGGGCAATCTGTTCTCAGTCACCCACACAGTAATAAGAAACTTGCATAAAAAATTAAATCCATCAGTTTGAAACTGATCTTAAAAGTGTTCTCCTTTTCATGTTCTTTCTTTCTTAGTTTTCCCTCTTCTCCAGCACACTCCTATCCAGATATGTCTTGATTTTCTGTGCTTCTGTTCCACACTTGATATAAGAAGGCCCTGGTTAAAGAGAAACTTCCCACAAAACAGCAGGCCCTATTTTGTACTATGCCTCTCTTCCCTGCTCCACACTGACACTGGATCAAATCAAGTTTTTGGACAAGGTTAAACATCAAGTTGTAGAAAAATTGGGAAAAATAACCCAAACCCACCAAGCCCCCTTTCCCCCTGAAAAAACCCCAAACTAACCAATAACAAAAAACCAAAACCTCTCACAGMAAACCACTGGTAATATGTAAAATACTTGAAATGTTTAAAAGTCACAAGATCAGATACCGTTCCTGGGAGAGTTTAATTATTCAATTTTATGCTGGAGAGGCATTAGCAAAAAGGAAGCTATCAGTGGGGGAGGGGGTTAGTAACAATTCTAATCTTCTGCTTTAAGGAAAGAAAATAGATGGGTGGAGATACGTTTGCATTAATTTATGAACAATAGAAAGAGCTATGGATTTGGGAATTTTGTGATTATACTGAATTACTTGAAATGAGTATGCTGAGTTATAAGCTAGGCAACCAGAAACAGGACATGGATGTCTAGCAGTACAAAAAGAAAAGCAAAATTTCAGCCCTAATGCATTTCTTATTTTATTTTTCTTGATCGGTAGATAAGGCTAGGAAAGGTCTGTAATACAATTGGAGGAAGAAATTTTAGGCAGTGAGCTGTTCCCTTTTGAAAATAACCTGTCCTCCTCCCCTCTACAAGGGAGGATAGAGAAGGACAGGATTAATCTGATTCTTCTCCTCTCTTCAAGCCTTCAAAAGATAAGTAATTAGAAATGTAAAAGCTTCTTTATCTGTACAGTGATTGTGTAGGATGGGAGGCAGTGAGCCCAAATCCATAAAGCATTATGAGGATGCTGGACTGTCACTGGAGCTGATGTGGTGTTTACAATACTTTCATTTAATTGTGTCTAYACTTCATTATGTTAGACATTACAAATGGCTCGAATCCCATGAGCAGAGATGTTAAGGAAGAAATAGATAAATTCAGAGTGGACAAACTCACAAGGAAGATGGAAAAGTAAAGCAATCCACTAAGAATAAACAACAGAGGATGAATGTGTGGGAGCTAGAGAGAGGATTAATCAAAGAATTAAAACAGGACAGTGAAGGATATACGGTATGTATAGAAAAGAATGGGAAAAGGAAAAGAGAGCCCAAAAGACCATTAAGGCATAAATCAAATCATGTTGTAACACAGGAAGCAAACAAGAGTATTAGGAAAACCACAGAGTTTCATACTGGCTTAATGCATTGTTGACATTAAGCTGCTAAAAACACTGGATAATGGAGTTGGAAATATATTTCAATCAGAACTGACAGAAATAACCATAGATATGGTTAAATGAATGTGGTAAGAACAAGTAATGCAAGGGGGACACTGCTTCTGAACCACTGACATTAAACTTTGAAGTGAGAAGTAAGATGGTAAACAGAATAGTGCAATAAAAGTAGTAGCGCTTTCTAGTGACTTTTAGGAGTAAAATATAGCATTTTCTGTTTATGTACTAGCCATGAAAAGCAGAAACTTATTTGTTCAGAATAAAGCTTTCATTTCACTAGTTGTTTTCTGCCTTGTTGCATCTGTAAAGGCTTCTTTGGAAGTTCCATGCAAACAATCAAACACATATAGGATCATAAAGAATGGCATCAATTACCTTTAAAGTTAATTTTTAAGGAAGATAACTTATATTCCTTATTCCTATTATAAAGTAATTGTATTTTCCTGCTACTCAGGAATCTCAGGTGACTAAAATCAGGAATTGAAGAAAAGGACTGTAATACAGGTACAATAAGAAACTATAGATGTGTTGGACATCATTAGCAAACTCAATTTGTCTTGACAGATGCTTTACAGGGATATGGTCTGTCCTGGCTGCAGAAAGGGGTGAGCCTAGAGCCGTGTGGGCATGGCTGGGTTTCTATTCTACACTACCCACGTCATTTCTGGGGGTGTGGGCTCGAAGGGAAGAAAAATGTGATCATACACCACAAGTGCACCATTTTGTTCGCTTTGTTCCTCAGGGAAGTTGCTGGGATCAGCTCTGAGAACTCTGTTCCTCTCCCACTGCTGTTTGGCCCTTTCCAGCCCTTGGGAGAACACAGCTGAGATGGAGTGGAGCTGAGAGGAGCTGAGAGGAACCGAGCCTAAGCAGAGCCAAGTGCAGCCGAAAGAAGCCGAGCCCAGAGGAGCGGAGGTGTCCAGAAGTGGGCTGCACAATGTGGATAATCTGGTTTTCTGGGCGGGTTTCCTTCATCATTTTTTGTTGTGTCAGACTCAAGAAAGGGGAACACCATCTGTGGAGAGGACCCAGCAGCTTGTCTTTGTCTCGGGAATAACAGTGTGTCTCTGCTGGGATGCAGGAATGGCCGCCATCGTGTTTTTGTCTTGGTGGCCACGCGGAACTGAGTCCCGGTGGTGAACACCTTTTTGTCTGTAAAATCACCTTCTTTTTTGTATACTTTTGTTATTAATATTGTTGCTGCTACTGTGTGTTTCTTACTCCATTGCTGTTTGTTTTCAGTAAATTATTATTTCTAACTACAATCTCTACCTTTGTCCCTCTCTCACTGGATGGGGGTCAGGAGGAAGGGGAGCAGCTTCTTTTGAGTTTAGTTCCCAGCTAGTTTTAGACCACCACATGGTCCAATTCTGGTATTTACTGCATTCAAATTTTCTATAAAAATACTCAATTTTCTAGCTGTGCTGCTAAAGTAAGATTCAGTTTCCTAGCTGACATATGACTTTTAGCAAGTGCCATCAACACAGCCCTGTAAGTCTCTCAATTTCTTTGCTCTGGAAAATCTGTAGACAAGTTGAAATTATATTGTCGAGGCATCTGAAGTTCGTTTGTTTGAAGAGAAGACCACAATTGCAGAGAAAGTGTTAGGTCTCAGTASTGTCCTACATCCTTCTGATGAATGCATCAGAAATTCCTGAGCACTGCTGCAAGCAAGTGCTGGCAAATTTCACATCTGGTTGTGTGACAAAGCACTCTGT
The DNA here is from genome assembly GCA_018881555.1 of Amblyornis subalaris. Classification (NCBI taxonomy): domain Eukaryota; kingdom Metazoa; phylum Chordata; class Aves; order Passeriformes; family Ptilonorhynchidae; genus Amblyornis; species Amblyornis subalaris. Next base: position 7,027,062 of record JACAXG010000032.1, read on the forward strand.
GGTTTCGCCCTTAACCTGCAGCTGTGGTATTTCAAGCAGTGATGTCAGCAGATCACACAGGTTAAACAACCTTGCAATTACCTGGTAGTTGCCTCATGGAAGACAGCTGCTGGTTATTTCTTTTTTTTGCTAAAATATTTTCAGACTAGACTATTTTCTCAGTATCTCTGGGGATTATTTGCCTCAGTTCTTTGCACGTGAAATACTTCTAAACCACCCCATCYRGCCTCACAGTAACACCGTAAGCAAAAGGACAGAGTTTGTAGGGATAATTATGTCTTTTTTGTTAGTAACATTATTTTTGGACATGTATGTAATGGTGCCAGAAATCAAGTTTTGGACTCTTAAGTATCTTCAACAAACTGGAAAAAGGGAAAAAAACCCCTATGGAGATATGTAGATCACATTTGTAAGTGTTCTTCATGTTTTTCAGGGGCAACGATGACTGCTTTCAGGAAAAACAAAAGTCTCTGCCCTAGAATGGATTTAGATGGATCTTACGTAAAAATGCAGTGAGTGGATGCCAGGGAGAATGATTACCTGATTTTGTACCTCTGCCCTATCAGAAAACTCTCAGTACAGGAAGAGCAGAAAAGAATCCTGGACACTGTAGCTGGCAGATAAGACTTTATTTTCCAGTGTGTTGCTTCAACAAAATGTAACTCTCATTCTTCAGTGAATTTAAATGAGAATGAACATATGAACCTTTATAGGTCCCAGTAAGCTGTCGCCTGTTGCTGCTACTGCACTTTGAATCTTCTGTGAATATGCACAATATGGAAAGAATATTTTATAAACTTAGAAAAAAATCCAGAGAGAAGGATTAGAGGCTGTGACAAATGAGAAGAGATTAAGACAATTTAATATACTATGCTGCTGCTTGAAGGAAAGACTATAAAGAGTGATATGACTGCTTACAAATACYTCAGAGGTAAAGAATGAGAGTTACAGGGGTTATTATAACTTTATTTACTGTAGTGTCTCTTCTATCATCAACAGAGGCTATTAACTCTGAGAAATATAAATTGAGTAGGAAAAAAATCAGAAAAGATCTAGAAATTGAAGATGCTGTACAGGAATATTTAGGTAATATTTTAGGAAATAACTTTAAAGGGTAATGCTTCATCTTGCACCATTAATATCTTTAGGGATCTAAAAAGTGACTTGAATAAAAAATTAAGATAGGGCCCTTCAGGCAACAGGCTGAGCAAGCCAAAGAAGCAGTTAATATGTGAAATTCACTTGCATCAAAGATATTTTTTAAGAACTGTGTGTGAGGGAATATCAGAGAAAGGATTAGAATGGAAAATCCTGATTTTTCTGTAGAGGTCTGTGCTAGCTGACCTGAAAGATTTCCAAATTGACTTTCATCAAGTATTTTAAAAGTGTCAAACAAGGGTTTTTCTCTTCTGGAGAGTGAGTAGATCAGTTACTCATTGTATTTTATATGTTATGTGTGCTACAAGGTGTTGATGCTGTCTCCTGTCAGATGTGCCACAGTTGAAGGAGGCTTCTTGTTACAACTGAACTGTATTCAGTGCAGACCAAGAACAAAGCTATTGATACATTAAATTCCACATGGCTGCAAAATGGTTTGTTTCTGCAAACCTTACCGTGTGACAGATCATTTTCCTGTAGGTGTTTTCACAACCTTAGGTGCTTCCACACTGTAAATGCCCGCTATGGAACAATAAAGCTGCTGCATAAGGCTACACTATCAAGAAACAAGTGAAAATATACACAGTTTAAATGGGATGTTTTCCTTGTGACAGCAATTTCATTTGAAACATTTGCTTATTTTGCATTCTATACTTGTCTCATAAACTGTCATAATTTCAGAGCACAGCCTATAATTTCACTGAAATAACTCTAGTTCTAAGATTTATGGTGGAAAATTGGTTTGAATAATAGCCAAACTACAGTAAGACTGAATTTTGCACACATGCTAAATACCGACCCTTCTTGTGATTTAGTGGAAGTTTGGGGTGGCATTAGATGTATTGGTATTTTCTAATATAATGCACAGCTAATATAATTCCACAGAGCTGTGGAAATCATTGTCTCTGGGTGCTGTGGTTGCTAAGAGCTTACACATTTCGTAGGGGGACTGGAAAAATTAATGGAATAGAAATCAACTGTAGGTTTTTAAATACTGACAAACCACTTCTGGAAGAGGAAATTCCTAAGCTGCACATTATTCAAAGCTACTGTAGTCCTCAGTAGAAGTGTCCTTGCCTTCTTTTTACACTTGACTCTAGGCATTCATTTTGGTCCTGAGAACAGATTTCATTCTGGGTGCAGTGAGTATGGCTGCTATCATGAGTGAAGAACTTTCATCAAGTAAAGCTACTCACTTTGCTCTTTCTGTATGCCTGCAATTCTCAGGTATTTATCTGTCTAACTCTGTGTATGATTCTGCTTTAGTCTTTACGTTTTAAGGTGTCTGAGAGCTCTTATGTTAACAAGTGGGAGACTGGTTTTATGTGTGTATGCACAAACAGAATCTGATGGATGACCCATTGGTAGGGCAGGGTGTTGAAATATACTGAATATTTTCCTTCTGCAACAAAAATAATTCTGTGTGGTCAACTCTTATCTGTATACAATTGTGATGAATGCTGAAATGCTTCTCTCACAGGATCTGTGCTGTAATGATTTCTGTGTCCTTGATTATTATACGAACAGTGTTGCATACACTTTTCTTTGGATTCTTTGTAAAACAATAGTTAGAATTCAGGAAAATAATTCATGAAATCTAGTCAGGTGCTGCCCAGATTACATAAAACAATGTATGTGCTTTCTGAAATTTACAGAAGAAAAAACTGGAAGAAATAGTGCTGTAAAATAATATTGAAAATAGTCCATGAACAGATCACATATAACTGGACTACACTGTAAATAGTGGTATAAGAAAAGGCAACTGCTTCATCATTTCTTCGTTTAATTTCTTCATCGGAAACAATTTGGCTGCCAGCTGACCAGTGTTATCCTTTAGACGTATCACATTATTTGCACTTCTCTGGGAGGAATATACCCTCTCATTGACCTTCATGCAGTTATATGTCCGTTAATGATTTCCTGAGGGCTTTGTCAAGGGACATACATTGCTCCTGCCTTTGAAATTAAATAGAAAAGGGAACATTTTCTATTTATTTCTTAATTCTTAAATATCTTTATGCATTTTTTCCAAACATCTTCAGAATGAAGTCCATTTCAAAGCAGATGTTTGTTCTGCTGACTCTTCCTCAAAATTACATAACCATTCTTAAAAATATTTGCAATCATATAAGACCAAATGTGAAAAGAGATTTATATGAATAGTTCCTTTAGCTGCAAACTAAAGCCTTCTAAACCTGATAACACAGTGGAAAAACTCTCTTTGAGTCTAGTTCTATTATTCTTACAGTGAGCAGAACCTTACTCTATGAGCAAATCCATATGATTTCTTTTCACCTTTGTATTCTCTGGTTTATAGTTATTAAATTGACCAAACTCAGTCTATAATGACGAAAGTCTTTTATTAGAGCAAGGTTTGCTGTAGGTTCTTTGCTAGAGATAATTTTATTTGACCTGCAAAACCTGGAAAGGAATTAATGTGTTTAGTAAGTTATGTTACACATTTAAATATAACTTGCCTATATAAAGTTATAATCTTTAAATTGCATTGAATCACAGAATCATAGGATGAATTTTTAGGCTTATCTTTAGGCCTAAGTATCATATGCTTTATGTATTTCATTATTTACAGACATCTGATTAGACTTTTCCTTAAGGTGCCCACTTTCTGAGGTTCCCATGATGCCCTAAGGTGATCTACCTCTACCTCTTACCAGCTTTTTCCTCGATATGAATTATTCTTCCATATATCAGTTTAAGTCAGTTTCTTCTTATCCAAACTGTCAAGAACACAAGGGTCTGAGGATACACTTTAAAACCCTTCTAATGTGTATTTGAGGACTATTAATTCTCCACTACCAACCCCATTTTACAGGACATCCTCCACTCTGAATTCTCTTTAAAGTGAAAATAAAAATGCAAAGCTTTCATTCTTCCTCACTGCTCATGTTCTCCAGAASGCTGATCTTTCTTCTGAAGACTATTCTATTAATCTCAACCTTTATTGACACAGAAAGCCAAAACTAAACAGAGGTTAATGCAGTGCTGAATAATGGAGAGGGATTACCTACAAGACATACTTTGCTCAGACGGCCTGATATGGAATTTCTGTGTTTCAGAAAAGTGTGCTATTTCAGCCTGTCATATTTTATATCAGTATTTTATAGATTTTGAGGAACATCATAGAATAATAAATCCATTAGSTGAAAAATACATGTCATTTTATACGAAACTGTCTTCAGTGTTAAGTAGGATGCTGTGCCCAGTCCTGAGGATATTCTGTCCAATTTATACTGTCAACCCCTTCCACTGTGTTCACACTCAATACTTAAGATAGTAATACAAGATTCAGAGTGATTATTTTGTCAATTATGGCACTTGAGCACCACAGAGGTAATAAAATGCTGTACAGAGATCAATTTATGTGACAAGAAATAGACAGGTTGAAGTTCAGACCCACAAAAGGCAGGTTAAAAATAGAAAGTAAAGCTTGTTGAAGAGTTTGCATGGCAGTCAGCCCTTTTTAAAAAGGTATATAACCATCACAGCATTATTTAGGAATGTTATAATTTTTTGTGTTTTTTAAGAGTGGTTTTCATCTCATCTGATTTCAGACTTCTGTAAATTGGACATCTAATTTCAAATTATATACTTTTGGCTTCTTAATTAACAATGGGCAGATCAAAGCACCTGTGGGGATCAATTGAATTAGTCTATACCACTGTCTTAAGGGAACTTGAATTCGTATTTGAAAGTACCTGTTTCTCAACATAGACTAAACCCATGGCAATCTTATACCACCTGTGTTGGCCTTAGACGAGATACCTTGAGATACCTATGTGAGATGAAGCCGATTCAAAATGTCAGTGAAATCAGATTAAGTAACCCATAGGCTCAACTACTGACAAGATAGAGGGCAGATTTTACTTAAAATCTTGATTTGAAGCAGTTAAATTACATTTGGCATTCTGTAACATACACAATCTTTTTGATACAGATACAGTCAGATGACTAACAATATTAACATCCTAGTCTTATAAATTTAGATCAGCAAACTGAGACAAAGAGTAAACAACAATTTAACTCTCTTGTGTTAAGAGACCAATCTACCAAAATACCACATATATTTGTCATGGCACTTTAATGGCCTTTGGTGGATTTGAAGTACCAGTAGAATAAGATATTATGTGAGATGAGGCCACGCTTGAACTTCAGTAAATGAAACAGCAGTTCTTTGGGTTCCAGTCTGATGTTTGTAGATCACTGTGACAGCATGATTGGAAATGTATCATCTTTGCTGCTTTGAAGTTTTAATGCCATCCTCTTTCATTTATGTCATTAAATATAGATGCTGCAGAAGGTTAAAGCCCTTTGTAATATCTTATTTGAAAAAGTGTTTTGCAGCTGGGGAACTGTTTATGAATATGTTTGGACAATGAATTTACATTTTATTTCATGGCAAGTTTAGCAATGATACATAATTATACTGAACAGACTAAAACCTGACAGTGAAGAAAAATAGGGTCAAATGATTGAAAGGAACTATAACTCAAACTCTATCGCAAGATTTAACAATTCCTTCACTGCTTTGGGATAGCAAAGGCTGAGACTTCTGTCATATTTTCTAACTAAAAAAATACCAAACAATCAGATCCGAGAGCAAATTTCTGATTTCGGTTTGTGAGAAGGGTTCTGGAAAAAGCCTCATGATTTAAACAACACACATAAGTACACAAAATTTATAGAAAGAAAATCTAAAAGTGCTATTTAAAGGTATTTCATGACAGGTTTTTTGTTTTTAATATAAATTTTCCTCAGAATACAATGATAATTAAGACTGAAAACCCGTCATAAATCCAAGGTAAAAGCTCTAGGTAATAGGAAACAAGCTAAGAATAGTAATATGACTAAAGATTATAACTATGATGTGAGGAATATAGGCAGTTTAATTTCTGCCAGGAACCTTTGTTAGTGTAAGTTTTGCCTTTGGCTACAAAATTAGTAATGTATGATGATTTCAGCTATTGAGGTTGACTGGTAAATATGCTTCACTTATTCTTTGAAGGGAAGAAGAAGAAGCTCTCCTCTAATATTAATTGTTTTCAGTTATTCCATATCTGTGAAATACAGCCTAAGTTTACGCACTCATAAATTAATCTCTGTATTCCTTGCACAAAGACCCAGTTACTCTTATGGTTTCAGTTTCTTTTCTTTCACAGGACAGAAATAAACCCAGGGCCTCTGCTTGAGGATCCCTAAACTCCGTGATTTGTGTCTCTTGGCATTAAAACACTAAAATCCTCACAATTTTGTATTAAAAAAATAACAAACTTTATGCCTGTTTAAATTACTGTTGTCCAAAACTGATAATTAAGGTCTCAAAGAGAATCAAAAATCTTGTAGAAAATAATATTTCATGTACTTAAGCATGCTACTGCTCATTGCATTTCATCAGCAATTTACGAAGCACTTTAATTCCATGGAAGCTACTGTCAGCCCAGAACTTTGTTGATGTCCATTTTTACCTCTTCTAAGCTGATTCTGACCAGAATCTGTGGAACATACACTAGCATTTTGATTTCATAGACTTTGATTTGTAAAAGTTCCTGGCTATCCTCCTGAGAATTTCATCCAGGTTGAAAATGTGAAGCTAGAAAACCTTTAAGAGTTTCCTATGCACCCTTGACATGACAGCCACAGGAAATGCACTCTTTAGGAGAGCAGATACCATCACCAGATGTTTTGGTTTTAACCTACAGGTTAAAACTGTTCAGTTCACTAGTTTTGGAGGCATTTTTTTTTCCAATTCTCTTATGAGCAGCTCTAAAATATTCCCATTTTCTCCTCTTCTTTTTGCCCACATAATCATTAACTTCCCCTCAAATCAATGTAACTTGACAGAAAGATTTTGAATGACTAATGCCATTGAGGGTACAGCCAGATTTTAGCAGCATCAGTGAACACCATTGCTCTGTCTTTGAGCACTGTCTACTCTGAAATTGAGTACTCAAGATGGGCTGTCAATTCTTGACTCTGCTTGTTTCCTGTCTAGAGATATTTGCTAGATATCTATGATGATATGATGGTGTCTTATCTACCAGCAAGCCAGGCCCAACCCCAGGGCTGACGTCCTGCTGGCCTCAGTCTGTCCCCAACCCCAGGGAGGTTCCTGATGCCCAAAGCTAGGAATGCCCCCAGCTGCCCCCCCGGCTGTCCTGGAGCTGTCTGGCATGGTGGGAGGGGTCCTGGCTGCCAGAACCTGCCCTGACATCCCTGGGGAGACCTTGTATCTCCTAGCCCCAAGGAGCTACTGGCCTGTGCTGCATGCTGAGATATTTTACTCTGTTTCATAAAATAAAAATTCAGTCAAGATCCTGTCTTGACCAACTGTCTGTCTCTGAGGTCAAAGATTAAAGATGCCTTGAAGACACTCAGAGAGGAATGGGCAGCCTACATAAGTCAGCCTGCATATATACAATATACACAGGGTGCATCAAAGATGTAGATGTAGACAGGAATACCAATGAGGGCCATGCAGGCTGCTCTGAGTGCAATTGCACTCTTCAAATAAACAGCCTTCTCTTCTCGCTATTTTTGTATTGCAAATGCTTGAAAATCTTCAGAGTAAATCTGTTTTAATTTCAAATACTTTTTGCTTTATCTACACAAAAATAATGTCCATTAAAAAAAGTAAATAGATTACTTCCAAACCTACGAAGTCTTAATCGCAGAGAAATAAATGTTCTGTTGCTTAAATTGCTAGTCTTAATGTTTGCATGTTAAAAATAAATTAATAACTGCTAAGTCCTCCAGAAATATCCAGCTTTGATTTGTACAGATTTGTGCAGATTTGATCAGCATTGTTAAAGGGATCATAAATTTTATTCATTTCTTTATTTCTGAAATGTTACGGCTTTGTCAAAACACCTTTTGAATGTCATGCACAGCTTCAACATTTTAGCATAAATATCGACTTTCTAAGGAGAACTGCCAATAAGTTCACATTTAGCTCCAAATTCTAAAACTCTTGTGCAAGATTTCCAAAGAGCAGAGACTAAACTCTGAAAATATTTGCTCTGCAGAATGAGATGCAGTATTGTCCTCCAACATGTCAGAAAACAGATTACAAATCCAAATCATGTTTTGAAAAGTTTCAGATATATAAAGCTGTACATCATTTTTTCATTAACAAAATTTTTCATTTGGTTTTACAAGAAGATATSAAATTGAGGTCATGCAGCAGAAACAAGCTGAGTGTTAACATAAAAGCCATTATGGAATAATACAGATCTTTTGTCTGGTTAATGTCACAGGTATTTCGGCATGGAGTCACAAAATGTAATTCAGTGTATAGCTGTTTTATTTGTTTTATTTGTTTCCTGCTTCCTGAATGTCTTTTCTTCTGCACTGGAAACAAGAAGCAAAATCATGAACATACTTTCAGATATTTTCACAGCTACCTACGAAAACAATTCTATTTTTTTTCTAGCCAGTTCAAATGGGATCATTCTAACCCAAGACAGAAAGGCAATGCTGCTTCTCTGAACCTGGAAAAAAAGCAGACTCTGACTTTTATCACAAATAAAAAAAGACATCACTGGAAAAATCTGAACTCTAACTTAGGAATGAACTTCCTTCACCATTTCAATGAACTTCATTTATAAATGATTATGCTGTAGAAAACTTCACATGGGGCATCAAATAAACTTATTCTGAGTCTCAGGTCTCAACTTCAACTGATAATAAGAGATGCAAATGAGTCTTTTCAGTTACCTAAACTGAATATCAAGTTTTCTGTACTTACTACACATGCATTCTTTACTTCATTCTAAAAATGCTCAACATTTTCCTATATGTAGGACAAAAGCAGCATATGATTAAGCTCACTGTCTCAAAGAGCCTGACCTGGCAATTCTCGCCTATGCAAACCTCTCACTGAATAAAGACTTGCCTTTTAATGGTTTGGATGTTCTTTTGCAGCTACTACACACTCTTCACTGAGTGTGTCTTGCCCAAGCAGGAACAAATCATGTTTGTTCCTAGGCACAATAGAAACTTTATACCCAACTGTCGTACATTTTCTTTATGTATTTCAGACTCCAGAAGTATTCTATGATGTAATCCTGTTGATTGCATCCTACATGAGTTCATGATTGACAAAAAGGGTCATCTTTTCCAAATACCATGCAAGCAGCAAAAAATATACTATGATTCATCCCAAGATGTTTTCTTTCATGGTAACCATAAACCAAGAGATGACCTTTTGGTTAGTGCATGTCATTTGATTTCCAAATCGGAAAAAAGGGATTCTAACAGAATCAGGCATATTTTATATCTGTTATTCGATGTCTTTTAAATCTAGCTGAGTTTCCCAGATTATTTGTATCACTAATAAATATGAAAGTCAAGTGGTTTTGACTTCTACTGTACTGTGACTGAAGGCGACCTGTAGCACCAATCACATTAAAACTTTGCCCATAGGCAACTAGCAAGCAAATGAAATCTTTGCAGCAAATCTGCACAGATCTTTATAAACTGTGACCGTGCTCAGGATTTCCGGGTAAGCACTGTGCCTTCAGTGCCTACATAATTTATGCAATTCTGACTGATCAAGGCAGTCTTAAAGCTCTACAGTTGAACAAACCAGGATGCAGCTGCTCAAACTAAGCCTTCCTAAGACCAAAAAAAATTTGCTGTTTGTTCCCGTGTTCTTCTTTCCAACACCCGAGACTACTTTTGTGCCAAAGCCATGACTTTGTGTCTTACTCTTTATCTGGTCCCTTAGGAAGATTTAGCAGGCTTTCCCCTTGTGATGACCCACACTTGGGCACTGGTTTCTTTATACATACACTATTCATATGGAAACTTTGTGGTTAGATACATCTGGATCTGAAGAACAAAACCCTTGGTTTTTATTTCTACAACTCAAATCATAGGAAAAAAAGCCCCTGTTTTGCAGTTCTCGGCAATCAGCATTTCTTTGAAGTTTCTGCTTTAGTGTGTGACATTGCAAAGATTTTTCTGTAAGATTGGCAGCAGATTAAATCACAGATTGGACAGCATCTTTCTTTGAAGTTTGCATGACTAGGTGATTTATTCATGAATGTCTAACACGTAAGATTTTGATAGATCGATTTTTACATCAGGTGTCACTTAAACAGCTTCTGTAGTGACCAGCTACTAACTGAGAAAAGGTTTGGCAGAACACACCAGAGTGGAATGAATCACAGAAATCTGCTTACAAAATAACAATATATGTTCTGCTATCATCTTCCTACAGACTTGCCTGAAGTTAAAGATTATAGTGGTGCATTCATGAAAAAGACACATCACAGGGTTCACAGGCACTCTGATATCATCCTCCTGTACCTTACTATTCTTAGTATTCAGCCAGAAACCTTGACTGTACACTTAGTAAAACATACTGGTAAAAAGAAAAGCAATATAGAACAAAGATTTATTTGCATAGGATTTCTGGTTTCTGTGAAACACACTGTACTGGAAAGAACTGTGGGTTTGACTGTGGGAGAGCTTTACCCTTGCAAAGGAAGAGTGTATTGTTTGTTTCAGCAAACTGCTCTGTAATAGATGTAGCAGAAAATATAACAGTATAATGGCCCTTCTTGTAACTTTATATCTGTAATTTGATTATAGCACTTCCAAGTCTTAAAATAATACATGTAATTGACTTTATCATATTGCTGTTGGTTCATGCTATACTTTGTTCCCTAGGGTAGAACAATAAAAAACAAATATTGAATTTTAAATACCATACCAAGACAAATACCATATCAATTAATTTGAAACAAATAATAACTGAGAGTTATATGGCTTTTTTTTAGAGATTCTCAGAGCAGACCAGAACTCTAACAACTGTTTAATCAACTTAGAAAGAAAGTAGGAAAGCCAACTTCATTCTGATCTGAAACTGCGCAGCTTTTCAAAAGAACAAAAAGTTTTCATTAGACAACTGCCAGTTTCAAAAAGAGGTGCAAGGAAATCTGATGAATTGTCAGACTGCAGCTTTACGTAAATGTACATCAGTAAGCAAATAAATGTACAAATAAATAAGATTATGCCAGTGCATTTCAAGTTTCAAAAATGAAAATATTTTTCTGCATCTACATCAGACATAGGAACATCATTGGAACATCAGGTTTATGCAACATTTCATTCTTTGTAAAAAATACAACCATAAATGTTAGACACAATGCATTGGAAAATACATCTGAAATTATTATTTCAGGCTGGAGGGATGGATTAGAGTAATTCAGATGGATGTGTGCCACTGATGAATTAATTACCACAGACACATTGTACATTTTGATCTTCAGAGGCCATTCAAATATGGATTGGTTTGAATTGAGGTATCTCACTGGATCACAGCACATAGTGGAAAAGTTTACACAACAGGCACTTTATTCATTAGAGTGCCAATAATAGTAATAAAAAATAGTGAGATAATTTTAATGATCTTTGGAATTTCTAATAGRCATACAATGTAGGAGTGGAATAGATTCTAAGAAGCAGGAAGATAATGATAAGAGAATTCAAAAGGGTGTTATACCTAAGCAATGTTCCTTCTGTGCTGAAAGAGACAAATTCTTATCCCATGCTAGGCATTGGATTCATAACTGCTATGGTTCCTGTAGGGTATCCCATTGCTATTATTTCTTTACAGCTGAGAGTAGTTATATGTTTGATCATTAAAATAATGGTACAATCCTTATATTGATGTGTTAACAAGTTAATTTTTTCATAGATATCAATGTATTCTCTAAGGTGTCAGGGAAAAAAAGCTTTCCAGCATCTTCATTGTGTTTACTTTCTATCAGAAAAAGAAAGAAAAATATAAAATCCATCTCTAAAAAAAAAGAAAAAGTTAACAATTTTTTCTCACATAGCCAATCAATTAAAGCCAAGAAAACAGAATAACAAAAAAACTAACATTCCTACTGAAGTATACCTCATTAGGGGTTGAAGTCATACTAAGTCACATAAATATCCACTACGTATTAAAAGATATGAATAATTAGCTGGTATTTAAAGGGCATTTAAAAATAGTGGACATGAATATTTAAAATGATTTCTGATGAGATTTGGAGGTGGAAAACAGCCTTGAAAACTAGAATAGTATTTTGAAGCCATGAGTATGCATCTTGTCTTCAAAAGAGGGCTTGATTAGTGTGTAGTAATAAAACATGGAACCACACAGCTAACAATGAAAAGAAACAAAATCTTGAACAGCTGTTCCTAAATGATCATCATCAAACCTACGCATTGAATGAGTCAGGGGTCTTGAGAAAAAGAATCACATTTTGATTATATCATTAAACCTCAGTACACATAAAAGAAACTGAAAAGTTTCAATTTTTTTCCAATTTTTGACTTAGACATTTTATCTCCAGTGAGACACATYCTAGATAAGTTTTAGGGTATACTACTGTGATTTAGATTTCTCCTATCAAACACCTTGGCATTATTGTTAGCATACAGAACCACCTGCAACATTCTATTTTTACAGAGCCTTGTGGGACTGTCAATGTTTATTTTCTCATTGTGTGCTGAACTGATGAATATTAAGTTTGGAGAATATTTTCTGGATCATCATAATGTATTTTTAAGTTCATTTGTTCTGGTATATTTACCACCATCTTCTGTTTGCTTTCCTCAGTCAGTCATCTGGCTGATCTTAGTTRCAAGGTTTTTCACAGACTTTATTAAAAAAGGCTTACCCTGTTTTTCAGTTAGGATATTGAGCCTTAGATCAGCTATTCAACCAATCGTGGATTTAAAATAACACAATTGCAGCCAATTAAACTAAAGAGTGTAACATATACTCGAAAGAATAAGCCACTGAGTCAAACATATTTGTAAAGACAGTAAAATGACTGAATAAAACCTTATATTGGAAGGASTCAATACATCTAGATACATGAAGAAAAGACACATGAGCAATTTTTAATGTCTCTACAGAAGTCTGGTTATTCAAGTTTATATAACCATAGGATCATGGAATGGTTTGGATTGGAAGGGACCTTAAAGATCTCTTAGTTCCAAACCCCCTTGCATGGGCGGGGACAYCTTCCACTAGACCAGGATGCTCAGRGCCCCGCCTGGCCTGGCCTTGAAGCCTTATAGTAAGCACAATATTTATGGCAGAAAGATAAAAACCCCTTTGCATATCTCGAATGAAATKAATTTGGCTTTGTTTACATGTCTGAATTTAAAATAGTTTTTCAATACTGGTAAATTTTTTTAGTGACAGTCTAGTGTTATTATTATGGCAAAGTTAGGAGAACTTCTGACAGAAAAGACTTTCAAAGTTCTCAATATTTTTTAAAACTGTCTGTTTCAGTTTCCCTGTACATGGTATCTTCATTGCCTTGGAAACAACACATGACCTGTGAACAATTTTCTATATGGATTCAAAATCTGCCCTGCTCCGCTCAAGCTGTGTTACTGGAATCCTTTGACTGAAAGGTGCTTGAAATTACAGAGTTTTTTAAAATTGATTTTTCTCTGCAAAGTCTCATCCCTTTTTACACAGTTACTTATTTATATCCTTGTGCCAATGCACTCGTATTGTCAGCCAGAGGACTTTTACAACACATGCCTGTACATGTTTTCAAATTAAACTGTCATTCTTATAAGGAAGTCAATGACAACAAAGAAATTAACTGATAATGAACAATATTTTGATAATCAATCCTTTGTTTATCTATTTTCTGAAAAATCTGCCTGTTTGCATTCAGGCAAACATATTTAAAAATTCTTCATATGTACAAATAGTTATATAACAATTATGCTTCCAGGTCTTATACCTCAGGCTACAGATGTCCCTCTGAAGTTTAAAGCCATATGTCAACATGAATTTACCCTGTATTAATGATAAACCTTCCTCCTGTCACTCAAAACTTTTGCTATCTTTAGGAATCTGAAGAATATGGTGTCTAATTTCAGAACGAAATGAAGACAATCAACAAACCTCTCCAGACAGTTGGAYTTTAACCAGCAAAACAGAAAATACTCATCAGTTTCAGCAATATCCACTGCTGCAACACTGAAGTTAGGCAAGGGCATTGATAATATTCCAAGGGTTTTTCTTGGATTTGTTCTATTCATTACATTTTGCATAATCCTTCTTCATCTAATGCAGTACTGGATAACTGGTAAAGAAGAGAAAAACATTTATTTTCTAAAATGTTTTCCAAATTATTCTCTGGTATATAACTTTCCTTGGAAATCCTTACTTTTTATATATCAGTACATTCCCATAACTTCAGTGCCTTGTCCTGTCTGGCTTTCTTGCACCAGGGTTTCTGTAAATGAAGAGATGTATATAAAGCTGTAAGTGGAAATCCTATATACTTATATAAATATATACTATTTAAATTGCATAAATAAATATAATATCCACACATTTGTGTATATTGTATATATAAATATATATGTGTTTTATTTTGAACAATACAGAATTGAAAGAAATGCCTTGGAGCCTTTGAGTTCTGCCAATATTTCTTGTTCTTTCACCTGAGTTGGCAGAGGTAGATATATTTCTTATTAACTGGATGCAGTTTTGCAGGGATTATCTGCAGTTTGAGAGTCTCACAAATAGGTGGCACTAATGAATTCTATATTTGCAGTAATTTCTCTGTTCCCAACTAGGAAAGTAACAGTCGTTTATGTCCTCTGACACACTCTGTATCGACCTTTACTACCAACAGCAAATTTGAACTTAGTTATGAGGGCTGAAACAGATAAAGAGAATCCCGTGTTTCACTTCCAGGAGATAAGTAACTTCTACTGAATGTGACAGGAGTTACTCACTCACAAGTTTAGGAGAAGGGTGCCTACGTGCTGCATTAAAATAAGAAAAGCATATTGCTCTTTAATATAAAACATGTCTAGAGTGACATAATGTATTGACAGTTCYCATGAAAGACCTGATTAAACTAGTTGGACCTGAAATATTACCTGGCACGCTAGAAATGTCAAATAGAAATTACCTTGAAATGTGAATTTGAGTCACATTCCCTGCAGGTTCACACTGGGGTAACCTTCCTAGTGTCAGTGTAATTAGGGGTGTTTTTGAAATGCAGCCAGCACAAACTCTGCTTTATTAGCATTTTCTGAACAAGATGTTTCCAYAGGTATTGTTAGGTCCCCAGGCAGAGCTGATCAGTTTATCAAAAACCCTTTGGTGCATCCAGAGAGGGAATCTGACCTCTCTCTATGCATTGTGTTTGCACGCCCGCAGGCAGGTGGGTATGTGTGCACATGCACAACGCCTGCACATGTAATTGTAGATACTGAATGAAATTATATCTGCAGAAATCTTGTTTTGTTTTACTTAATTTTATCATGCCATTTTGATGACATTTTGTTCTGTTTGCATAATAATATGACCAGGTCTTCATAGACAAAGAAATTATGAGAATTTAAAGATTATTGTGAACCCAACCCTGCATTTTAGAAGCCTTGCTACCTCGAAGGGAATGACAGAAAATATATTTAAACAAATTAGTAAATTTTTGCATTGAGGAAAAAGAAGACCTACAAACTTTTTTTGGGAACAAGTGAAAGCATTAGTAAAACTAGCATATAGTTTACAATACTACTGAAAATTTTACAAATTAATTTTGCAATTAACCTTATGTTTGATAGATTAGGGCTTTTAAACCAAGACAAGCTTTCAGAATTACTATTTTTTGAAAAAGAAAAAAGCAAAAGGAGTTAAGCAAGAGRTTAAAATAAGAATCAGAAACCAAGMCATACTCACTGTGTGCACACAGCTCACATTAATGTGAATGGCTTATGTACTATAGCTGAAGGAACACAAGGAAACATCATCAATCAGAAAAATAATTCTCATTGGGCCTTCCATACAATAATGAAGGTGAGAGAAACACACATTACTCTCACTTGTGATAACCCAGGGCTCTTAGTCATGTCAATATTAACACATCAAGCACTTTCTGGGTCACTATGAGTTTGAAACAGCAGGCAAGGTCTGGTCATATCCATAAGACTAGATAGATGCTCTTACTCTCTAAAATAAGATGGCAAATTTCAAAATATCGGTTGAAAATGAATCACTTGTGTGGTAGTTGAACCTGTCTGGATACTAGGTGGCCACCTAACCATGTTATCATTTCCCCCTCAAACAGGTAACGAACAGAAAATATGATGGAMTATTCATAGGTTGAGATAACAGCAGGGAGAGATCACTCACCAATTACAGTCATAGACAAAACAGATTAGACTTGAGGAAATTAATTTAATTTATTGCCAATCAAAAGTCAGAGTAGGATAAAGAGAAACAAGAACAAATCTTAAACCACTTCCCCCTGCCCCTCCCTTCTTCTTCACTGATCATTTTCTGTGCTTTCCCTCTTCCATCCCCAGTAACACAGGGGGATGGGGAATGGAGGCTGCAGTCAGTTCTTCACACTTCTCTGTGGCCCTTTACATCCTCAGGGAAAAGACTTCTCACACTTATCCCCTGCTCCAATGTGAGGTCCCACACATAGAAGACAGTCTGTCAGGAACTTCTCCAATACTGGTCCTGCCTATGGGCTGCAGTTCTTCATAAACTGCTCCAGTGTGGGTCATTCCCATGGGGTCACAGCCTCCCTTGGGTATCCCCCAACTCCAGCATGAGGTCCTCCACAGGCTGCAGGTGGATCTCCCCTTCACTGTGGACCTCCATGCGCTGCAGGGGCACAGCTGCCTCACTGTGGTCTTCACTACGAGCTACAGGGGAATAAATCTCTGCTCTAGCACCTGAAGCACCTTTTCCTTCTTCTTCCCTGACCTTGAGGTCTGCAGAGTTGTTGCTCTTGCATGTTCTCACTCCTCTCTCCTGCTCCTGTTCTACAGCAGATTTTCCCCCTTCTTAACTATGCTGTCCCAGAAGTGCTACCATCCTCACTGATGGGCTTGGCCTTCGCCAGTGCAGATCCCTCTTGGAGCCCCTGGGATTGGCTCTGTCCAACATGGGGGAAGCTTCTGGCAGCTTCTCACAGAAGCCACTCCTATAGCCCCTTACTACCAAAACCTTGCTCTGCAACCCCAATCCACACTTGTAATATCACCAGAAACATGCCCATGCAGTCCCTAGAAGCACAGTTGCTGGCTCAGGCTAAAACTGTGCCAAAACCACTTGCAAGAGATGACAAAATCACAATGCTTGGGCTCTGATAGTTTTAATTTAATTCTCACATTATTGTTTGAAACAGTTTGTCATTTTTTGAGAGACATTTATCCTTTTGCAGTGAAACCCAAAGTCCTCCTCAATTAAACAATGCTTATGCTATTATTTCACTTGAAAGATCTCTGCAAAGGAAACATGAGAAAGTTAGCAGTGAAAATATCTGAAAACAAAGGATACCAGARAAAGAATAGTCTAATGATATATTTAATTTATCACATTTTGTCAGCACTGCCACTAGAAAATTATGTATTCATGATAATGGAGTGGACCCGAGTGTATCACAGGATCCTGAGTTGTCTAGAGCTGTGGAGATGCTTTCCTTATTTAAACTTTTAAAAACGGGAACGCAGGTTGAGTGCAGCCCATGATTAGGGAAAGTTTGCAGTATTATTTCAGGTACTATTTATTACAAGATCTGGCTGCAGAAATTAAAATGTCAAAATCTATGCAGAAGAGCAGGAAGAAAAGAAAAAATAATTTCAGTGTTGATAAGTGTTCACAATGCTGTGTTTTCAGCAAAATTTCAGCAAAAGTGACAGATTTTTAAATGAATGCAATAATTTGAAAGTCAATATACATGATAAATCTGATAGATAAAAGAAGCATGGCTGTGTTGTTATTGTTGTATACAAAGAAACACTGATGAGGATGTAGCCATGATGGGTTATCAGGGGAAAGTCATTACAAAAAACTTGCAAAAAGCAGAAAAAGGGTGAGTAAGTGCTGTGAAAAGAGATGATAAGCAGAGTCAGGGAGGGAAGGAGGGAGGGAGGCCTGAGAGTTAAACGCTGTCTCCATCCTTGGAAATGTTCAAGATCCAACTAGCCTAAGCCTTAAGCAACCTTAGAGCTGGCTCTGCTTTGAGCATGAGGTTGAAACAGAAGCTTCCTGAGGTCYCTTCCAACCTGAATTATCTTTYGATCCCAGATCCCAACATTAACGAGAATAACTGGGATGCAAATGTATGATGGGTGCAGTTCCACTGATACAGAAGGTACTTATAAATAGCGTATCCTTTACGGAAATAGCTATGCCTGCACTATTCATCATCTGATAAATATAAYTGCATCCATACCCACATTGGGACAGCTACACAGCATTTCCAAAACAGTTAATACAATYCACATTTCCAGTGTAAAGAAACCCAGTATTGCCAAGGAACAAAAACCCAACACCATCCCTCTACTGTAAAGAAGCAATTTACTAAAATACCATCATCATTCATCAGTTACTAATCTTTAAATAATAACTAAATGTTCTTGTACCTACTAAACTAGACAAAGGATAAAAACACATTGCTAAATCACTTAAGCAATAAATTACAATGTGTGCCTTGCAGCTTGAGTAAATAGTGTTGGCTTGGAGTTCACAGTAAGAACACAGAGTTACACAAAGTTACATATCCTGAAGTAGGAGAGCAGGTCTCTCATATTAAACCATCATTCTTCAGGGAGAGAAATCTCTGTCCATAAATTKCTCTGAGCAATCAGATACTTTCTGAATCAGTCGCCTCTTCCAAACTTACCCGATTACAGCGAATCATGTTGAAGTGATGTATGTATTTTGGAATGCTTTCTATAGTTCAGAAAAGTTTCATGAGAGTGTTCTTTAGGCTTGTATGGCATCTCAAGTAACACAGCTGCTCAATAGATAACTTTGAAAATATAATTTTATGTGGAAAAATGTACCAGGTTCATTTACTCTGTCTAGCTGTCACTGAAGCTCCCAAACATTCAGTCTTTCTCTCATGTAACACAATATAGTTGATATAACCTGAGATGTCTTCAGGAATATAAACACAGACACATAATTTTAAACACAGGTTATACCTGGAAAATTTGGAAAAAGATTATTTAGACCTGGGATTAATAAGTGAAAGYTCTCTATCCAATATCAAAATCTAGTTACACCACTAGTTTCTGTGTTTGGAGTTAATCCGTTAACAACTACTCCTGAAGCCCAAACATCTGACCATTTTTTTATGCATCTGGTTATTCACTCATCCAGACGAGGTGCCTATGGCAATATTTTGGAAGACAGTTTTAAAAACACACCTTTAGATTGCTCTAAAACTTGAAAGACATCTAATGTACAAAGATATGAAAGTTGGTTTATCAAGACATGGAGTCAATGAAAATGGTTAGGTAATTTTTAAAAAAGATAGTTCCAGTGCTGTTGTATGCAACTGCTTCAAAGTTCATAAGGCATTTTTGTATATGCACTCATGCATGCATTTTATTTTAGCTTCATTTGTATTTGCCCCATGCTACATACTATAAAAGAAAAAGTGCTGTCTTTGTGTTACACGTAGTTACACACACCAAAGGGTTATGTTACCTGTGATAAACACAGTGTCACAGAAAAGGAGAGGCACTGACCACACCTTCAACCTCTCTGGTCTTTATAACAAATATTTTTTTTATGCTTTTGGGGTATGTTGTTGCACATTCCTCATTCAAATATTTTTTAAGAAAATAGGGGGATGATCACACTGTTGTTTTTTACCATGTCACTTTCCATTATGAATCCCACAATCTCTTTCTCATTGCACTTTTTAGCAGAATCAACCGCATTTAGTCTTTAGAATAAATTGTTTGTTTGTTTGTTTGTTTGTTTGGTTTGKTTGCTTGTTTTATTTACAAATATCTACACCATATTCTTTGATGAACCACTGTATCACAGTCATCAAAACACCACGCTGCAACTATGGATACACCGTATGTATAGACAAACAGGCACCAAAAATCTTTTTAAATTAATAAAAACTTTGAAAAAAATAGGCATCTGCCAGCAGGAGAGCTTCAAACATTCAGTCCATACCTGTATGGGTCAGATGTACTCAAATACTCAACATCCCTCAAAGTGTCATTTAGTTCAGCCATAGCTTTTTATTTAKTATTTCAGCAGATTCTGCCTGGCCACTACTAATTATCAGAATTTTGCAGGTTTTTAATCCAAGGCACTTCCAGGCATTGTTTTGGGTGCACATGCCATTAACTTGGACCTCTCAGAGCCAGCTACTTTCTGGGGGCATCCTGGGCTAACTGCTGGAAGATATATGACAACATGAGCACGTGAATGCAAATCTGAGTTTCTCTGGCTCTAAGGTATTCAGGATGTGACTTAGCTTCAGTTTAGGAGAAGCATTACCATCTTTAGCTCAAACATTACCATCTTCAGGTTGCCCAGAGAAGTTGTAGAGAAATTGTGGATGCCCCATCCCTGGAAGTGTTCAAGGCCATGCTGGATGGGGCTTTGAGCAACCCTGTGTAGTGGAAAATGCCCCTGCCCATGGCAGGGGGATTGGAACWCAATGATCTTAAAGGTCCCTTCCAACACAAACAATTCTATGATTCTATGACTGGTACAATCTTTAAAAATCAGGGTATGTGATCTTGAAATCAGTGTCTGCTAAGTTGTCTGGAGACTAAGATGGGTTGTCACTGGCCAGCCCTGGACACAGCATGTGTGTTTGCTGCCTGTTTTGCAGTCTGTATGCAGTGCAAAATCTTGTAAACACACTGGAATATTGCCCAGGTATTAGACAACCCATTACAGAAAATCCCTGAGTGAATCCTGGTCCTGAACACAAGAACCATCACAACTTAAGGAGTTTATAAGCTCTATTTTGATCTGGGATTTCCTTTTTCTTTAGCTATAATCCCTGAATGAGGAGAGGTGGCAGCAGCATCTGTTTCCCAGGAAGGGCAGAAAGTAGTGGCTGACTCTTGGGGAGTCCTAGTCTTCCACTTTTCCTGAACTCATAATAAACTGACAACAGAAAGGAAAAAAATTATCATTAATATCCCCCACAAAAAAAGGAAACTACCAAATCCACCAACCAAAAAAACCCAACCCCAAATCCCGAACCCTACCACCATTCTCATGTGAACAGGAGGCTCTAATCTAAACAGTGTCCTAGCCTGGGCCCTAGAACTTGATCATTCATGGAGGTCCTTACCTCATTTTGGCCTGGTTTCAACTAGCACTGTCCCAGTCTCCTAGCCCAGGAATCACTTTTAATAAAGAGGCCTGGGTATGGTCACCTTGTTCTGGGTATAAAGGATTTTAATAACATGGAACAGTCACCTCTCTGGCAGGGTATACTCCCTGCCCTCTTTTATTTACGGGTACACCTGTGAATTCAATGAGCTAATAATGAATAATGGTGCAATTTTGTGCTGGGAAGAGAAACAAAAGGAAATATTGGAAAAAAAGAAAACTCAGTGCCGAAAGCCATGGGAACTGGCTGGAGAGTAGCAAACGAAGCTCATAAAATTATTTCTCTATTTAGACCACAAAGCTTTTGAAGCATGATCTGAGAAATAAATAACAACAATGAATGTTTTCAAGGAAACCCTTTTTAAAAAGAAATGAAGGAAAACTGTTTTAAAGGCACAGGGTTTTCCATGTAAACCGAGATCTCAAGGACTGGAGCAGCACAACCAGAAGCAATAGAAGCTCACTCCTGAAAGCCAGGCATAAAAGTAGGACTCGCAGGGTCCCAGTCTGTTGCCTGAATTTGAGATGAAAAGGCTTTTAATAGYTGGGAATAAGCTCTGTAGTTTACTGTGTCCAGGGCCCTGTCTCCAYATCTTGTTACTACTGGGAATTTCTTCTGAGGCAAATTCTGCAGGAAGTTTGATATCCCCAAATCAAGAAAATACACTGCTCCAAACAGTAGGAACTAGTCCGTGTTCTTTAAGGCACTAAGCAAATAAACRAAACAGTGAATAATTGGAAATGAAAGCTTTATGAGTGACAGACAGGACTGATGATTAYCTGGTATATTGCCTCCTTGTTTCATACAGTTTTATACCATTATTCAGCCATCTTCTGAGAAAAAGTGTATCTCCAGTTACCAGCATCTCCCCCTCACTTTGCTCTCTTCTTTAAAATAAATGCTATTGATCAGTAGCAGTCTTTTCTGAAATTGGCAGAAAGGTATGAGCCTATTAAAATTCTCTTATTAAAGTTGAATATGACTGGAAAGGAGAATTGATTTCAACTAGATTTTTATCTGTTAGCTTTTTGCTGCAATTCCCTATTTGTAACATTTCATTACCTTCAGAAGCTATTTTTTCTTTTTTTTTATTTCATTCTGTGGATTTTGGTTCTGATATCCTGAAAGAGTGATCATTATTTCTCCTATTTTTATTATAAACATTATTTTGTACACGTGAATTTTGAGCCAACTAAATCTTGCAAATTATTTCTTTTTCCCAGAGGAAGCTAAGTCAACTGTGTCCAGATTGTTTTGTTAACTATGTTTAAAATTACTGCAGAACATATAAGTTTGTGAATGTATGTGTCTTCATATCAGCACATAAATCTTCAGTCAGGTCAGATCCCTTTGAATATGAAAACTGGCAGTCTCTGCTTAAAAGACTAAAAAAAAAAGAAAGTTGGAAGGAGAATGTTTTGAAAATTGTTTCTAGATAAGTGCTACAGTTAAAGGGAACAGGCTGAAATAAATCAGAATTTCTGACTGGCCAGACTGCCAGTGTTCTCTAGCAGCTGCCATTTAAGAGCCCAAACAACATGGTTCAGTGCAGGAGAAAAAAGAATGTTTTGAGTCTGAAGCCCACTGCCGAAGAAGCTCAGCCATCTCCAGTGCCACACCTTTATGTCAGCTAAGAGAGGTCAGCTGGCATACGTATTTAGATGTTCAATTTAAAAGGGGGATTTCTGAAATACCACGTTGCAAATAGTTGATTACAAAGTTTCTGTTGCCTTTAATGAGAATAAAGGAAGGCTTAAATTATATCAGACCAATCAGGTAATTCAGCATAGATCTCCGCAGTAACCATTCATATMTATTTGGGTGTTTCTCTAACACAGCAGAGTGAGTTTCTAATGTTGTCTGTATTTCTTACATTGTCTTCAGCTCTGTTTGAGCCCTGAGGGCTCAGCATTGTGTCTGAACAAATATTTTACAACGACTGTTTTCTAAAACAAATGTATCTTTGGGTTGCCTGAAGTTAAAATTGTATCTAAGCTGAGTTAGAAGAAAGAACAGTGTTTGGAAATGTGAAACAAGCCAGCTCAGGCTACAACCACGACCAGGTGAGGAATGATTTGTAAAAGGTAAGGTGAGTATTGCCTGCTTCTGAACATCTCTGAAAAATTTCTTAACCAATGGTCTGAAAATTATCTTTGTGGCAAAAGAAACAATTAATTTACAAGTTTTGAGGTGGTCATACATACCTAGAATTTTCCTCATTTTTCCTGTTTGGAAAAAAAAAAGTTCTAGAAAAATGTCTAAAAATGAAGGTGTAATGTTTTGTTTCACTTCTTAGTTCATCTGCAAAAATAAACCATCTATAAAATTCAACAGACAAACAAATAAACAAATAAAACCCATGTACCCTGTTGTTTATCTTTGAATAAAATGAAGTGTAAGCATTTCTCACAATACAATTTCCTGAATGTTTGATTTGGACTATGGATATAGTCATTGCTGAACTGGAGTCTATTTGAAGCAATTTTGATTTAAAAAAATGTATCTCAAGCACTGTATTTCAAAAGTGAGGTACTTAATAACTGTGGGGGACTGGGGTTGTTGTTTGTTTAGTTTAGTTTAATTTGTTGGGTTTTTTTTAATTATTCTGACTCCAGGTCTAAAACCCAATTATAAAACAGTTTATCAAAAAGGTATTTGGTACATTGTGCACAGTGAAGCAGAGATCCTTTGCAGTGCAGCTTTTGAGTTTCTGAATCTGTTCTAATTTTTTTTCTAACACTTTTTTTTCCTTTGAATTGCTAGTTTACATTAGAATACAATCAGGTTCTTAGACCTTTCCTCTTAATTTCATCAAAATGCTAATAAGCTTGGTTTGTTCACCTTTTTAAAGAAAATTGAGCTGCATCTTGAGGAACAGTCTATTGATGGATATAAATTTCTCAACCTTTTGAAGCTCAATATAATTCCTCTAAAAATATGTTAAAGCAAACGATGTAGAATTTGCTTTGCCTGGTACTTAAATAATAATAATGATGATGATGATGATGATGATAATAATAATAATAATAATAATAATAATAATAATAATAAACTGCACAATGAAATAACATTTAATTTATATGATGACTATGGTTAAATGTGAATATCAAACTGGAGAAGGTTCAGAGAGATGCCAGAAGAGCAAGCTTGTTCCTTTGCAGGTTTGTTTAATTTGGAGAGTTTAATAAATATCCTTTCTCTTGAATCACACAGCTTTTGAGATGATCAAAGAGAAATGAAAGAAAGAAGCAATTAAAATAAGAATTATCAAAAAATACATGTACAGCTGAAGAAATTATTTAACTTTCAATTATTTAACATTTTAAAGTTGTTTTTAGTCCATAATCTTTAGCAGCAATACAATGCTATCTCTTACGGAGCTCTGGGTTCTTAAAGGYAATTATTATGCTCAAATGACTAAACGCTGGTACTGACCCTGTATTCTGGTCTTCCAGGGCAAGTACAGAAAACTAAGGAATCTGGAAACAACTTTGTGCTGGTGGGCACTGGTTACAGGTCACCAGTCAGACTATAATCAGGCAGAATATCGTCTCTAAAAGTTATATCAACTGACCTGACCGAAAAAGACTCACTTATTGTTCCATGACCCATAAACAGAAGATCCTAGAATTGCATTAAAAAGTGTTATGCRTTGCAGCCTTCTCATGAAGACAAAACTGTCATGAAAGCATGATGAAAGTTGAAGACACCTTATTAAAACAAAACTAGACTAGTGCTGGAGTAAGTAATAGTTAATTAGCAGTGAGTACAGTAAACATCTGACATTACAAAGGCAATGTGTAGGTTCACTGCCATGTAATACCATTGTGGATATCTGTAAATCTCTTTCTATGCTTTTCTAAAGTAACCCTATCTAAGTTCTATAAATGATGCAGATGAATAAGGATATTTAGGGTATGTCCCACTGATCTGCTTAAGGTGCTTAATATGCAATGACATATTGCATATTAGGTAATACTATTAAATAAATTGCATATTAGGTAATAATACAGGTAATGCATACATGACCTGCTCTGTAAAAGTAGATTCTGCAGGTATTCAGGACTGATCCCACCATTTGTTCCTCAGCTACCTCCTGGGTTGCTTTGTAGGTGCACCAGCCCTGGAGATCCTGTGTGCCRTTGGAGGTGACATGTGACAGGTGACATGTGACAACAGCCAGCCTTGGTCTCAGGAAGGAACCCAGCAAGCTGCACTTGGGACATCCTCAGCAGTCAGTCTTAGAGACAGGTCTTTAGCAGTTGGTGCTTGTGTATATTTTTTAAAAAATATTATTTTATTTTAAATATTCCCAAGCAATTTAATTTTAAATATTATTGCAAATAAAACTGCAGGTTCTGTTTGATATACAGCACATTTTCTTTTAATTTCACCATAAATTCAATTGTTTTTCATGTTTGACTCATTGCAGATATGCTTGGGTGTTCTGTTAGTTTTTAGGGTATTTTATTCATCAACAAACCAAAATCGGAGTTGTATGGACATTTTTTTAAAAATAACTGGGCCATATGGAAATTGTTTCTTGCTGCTTGACAGCTAATGATGTATTTCTGTACGAAAACATGAAGGTTTATTACCATTCTGAACAAAATCATTATTTCCTATCTAATATAACAGTGGGTGTTCCCATTATCCATGTAAGTGGTTAGTTGTTTGAAAGCTTACCAAGCTCTTGAACTCAGTAACAAATTATGCCAATGACTTCTACCAGTTAAACAGATTTCCACTGTGAAAAACAGATGTCGTGTCATGAGCTGCAAACCTGTTCCCATCAATTTACTTTAATTTTGCTTTTAAAAGGGTAAACTAAAGTCTTTGAGTTTGCTGTTTGGTTTAATATTCCTACAGCTTTATGTAGATCTCTATGGGAATGTTTTACTACCTTTTCAATCTTTCTTTCTTTGTGGCAAAAAATAAATCTTTCCTTTACACTTTTTAACAAAAGGGGTTACTAAAGCAGGTTAGTCACAAGTCGACTTTGGGATAAAACCAGAGAGAAAAGTTCCGTAGGAGCTTTCATATATCTAAGAATTATCAAGGACAAACCCTCAGGTAGAGACAAAAGGTTGGAATTCATAACTACTTTATCAAGGATTCAGGTTAGTTGGAAGAGAGGGAAAAATATCAAGGCTTTCAGTAACCCTTGTGCCATTTGCTAGCCCTTGATGGTGCAGCCTCTGTGGTTCACTTCATAAGAAAGGTAAGATTTTCTGCATTCTCCAGTGAGTCTGACTGCATGTATAAGGCATTAAAATGCACAGGTTGAAAGCTTTCAAGAGGAGATCAATCTCTAGACCTACCACACTGTGTCAAAGTGGTTGAATTGAATTTGCTTATAGCCCAGTGAATTGAGTTTTGACTTCCTGACCTCTTTTGGTTTCATATCCAATGTCAAGCCCTGACAACACTGCTGCTGGTAAGGTTATTTTCTTGATATACCTCAATAACAGGAATCTCTTCAAAGGACTTGTAAAATGACAGTTTTCATAACCTAACAGGAAAGAATTTGCAACTACAGCAATATCTGTGATTGTTGGTATTCAAACAGAACTCTCCTTTTTGACAGATGACATTAATAAATAACAGCCATGTGGAAGAAAATTGTGKTTTTTTCAGTTTTATGGCTAAAGAAGTATTCCCAGAATTAGAAAATGAGGGAATCCTTTCCATTTTATTCTCATGAGTATTCAGTATCTTATTAAACAGGCTTCTGCAAATATGCCTATAATAGTAAAATAAACAGTGTGAGAGCCCGTTTTCTGTCTCTGAAACTAACTTTTAGTCTGTCTCTGTGCCTATGAATTGTTTAGGAGACTTGACCCGAGGCAGAAACAGTTATAGGTTGCTCTGACAGTGGGTAGCTCCTTGTGCTGCTTAATCTGCTGGTACATGCACGCAGAACAGGGATGCTGGTGCCAATGTCCACAAGCAATTCATTGACATTTGTGTGGCACTCCTTCGAGGCTGATATATCTATGTAGACATCATGCTGATACAGCTGGATTGCTCTGCTTGGTTTAGGCATATTTCCTCTATTTCAATCCTTCATTAATAAAAGGAATAGGAAGGAAGGAAGGAAGGAAGGAAGGAAGGAAGGAAGGAAGGAAGGAAGGAAGGAAGGAAGGAAGGAAGGAAGATACAACTTCCCTTGTTATAGTTGTTTAAATTGTAAGCCATAGTAGAAATTGTTCTTTCTTTCTTTGCACTTGAGAGATGCTAGTGTTTGGATCACATCTGGGTGGCTTAGGATGCTCTGGTGCTGCAGAAGTCTGGCTGATTTTAAATAAGAAGGGCTATTGAATACTTTCTAGTTTGACCTTAGGAAAAACCCCACCTTTTTCATGAATCATAGGATCATTTAATTTGGAAAAGACCTCTAACGTCATTGAGTCCAACCATTAACCAAGCAAATCTGTGTACCCTGGAAGCAGCACATTTCTGAGTCTGGGATGTACCTAACTTAATTTCTGAATAGTTTCAAGTAATTCATCATACTCATCAGGAAGTAATCATTCTGGAGGAAGTCCATAATGTTGTGAACACAGATGGGATTTAAACTCAACTTAGTTTTCCTGTCATGGAGCAGTCTGGCATCAAGATGAGAAAAAAATTGCTGACATTGAGCTGATAAAATAATTAGCTCAGTCATATAATCACTGCTAGTGCTATGTGCTGATCCTGCCATCAGGTGCTTTGCCCTGCTCTCAAGCCACTATAACCTAATATAGAGCAAATTATGTCAGCACATCATCTGCTTGAGGGCCCTACTACAATCACTTTTGAAGACAGACTGAGGACACACATGTGTTTTTATTCATTATAAATGTCTCTAGAACCCCAACTGAATTGAAGACAACCAACCATGCCTTGGCTTTGGAAGAAAAATGACACTGCCACACTAAGCTGGAAACAGTGGTTGTAGGTCATAAGTGTATTTATTTCCAAAATTGTACTTAAACCACTAGAGTAATAGCAACAAGATGAATTTCAAAATCATACCTTAAGAAAGCTGAAACAAACAATAAGATTTAAGGTCAATATTAATAGTCTTTGTCTAATGTTGCATCTCATATGCTGAAATCTGAGAGTTGAAGCAATATATTCCTTTGATAGACCTGTACTTCAAGTATATTTATGAAGTGGGTTTATATTAATATGAGAAGTCAGATAGAAGTGTCTACATTTCACAAGAGATGAAGCCAAGATGAAAAAGAGACTAACAAACCCCTATTTTTTTATACATCTTGAATCACC
This sequence comes from Amblyornis subalaris, assembly GCA_018881555.1. Lineage (NCBI taxonomy): Eukaryota > Metazoa > Chordata > Aves > Passeriformes > Ptilonorhynchidae > Amblyornis > Amblyornis subalaris. The sequence goes on from JACAXG010000032.1 coordinate 7,055,672, forward strand.
CTCCCCCATCTGCTGATGGAACACCATAAGGCTCCCAGGGTATGTTGAATTGCAGCATATTCACGTCTCTAGAAGAGAGCTCAAAAGCCTTCAGGAACCAAAGTGACCATGCAAATAACTGTGTGTCCTGAATAAGCTAATATTCCTAAACACATGCCAACAAAATTGATTTCAGCTTTATACTTAGTATTTCAAATTATCTGATGAATGATATCCTTAATTTAGTGGCATTTACGTCACCAAACAACAATATTATGCAATTTCTTCTAAATGACAGTCATGTTTTACTCAATTTGTATAATAAATTGACCAATCCATATAGATTCATGCTTTCCCCTCTCTCTAATTCTTTCTGAGACAGCCATCCATTCTGTAAACTGAATGGTGAAAGGATCCTTCACTACTTAAATAACCAAATGCTGTAAAAAGGTATTGTTCTCGGGTTCGAATAAACACACGGACACAGCTGTCAGGGTTCTCCAACAGGCAGAGGCCAAAAGGGAGGAAGAAGAGAGGAGGAAGAGAGAGCTGGCCTCTGCCCTCATTTTATTTATATGTTTTCTAAATTCACCGTGGATTGGAGGATGGAGATACCACCTCCTGCTGTCCACTGGTTAGTAATAATGTCTATCACATAGGTTAGGAATTCATAACAATCCTTGCCGTTAGGTCAACAATTCATGTTTACACAAAAGTGCGTGAGAAACTATTTCGCTGAACCAAAAACACTGCACATCTGAAGAACTGCAAAATGCAGAGCCACAAAAAGGCACTCATGAAAGAAATCAGACTAATAAAGATCTTGCTTTTTTATCTGTGGCTCTCAACATCTCTCCGGAATCTGATAAGTGAAAAATATTTGCCTTTAAAAAGTATGCATATACCAGGATTTTATTTTAAGATGAATATTTCTCATTCTGGGTATATTATACAAATTGCACCACCTTAAAACCTAGTTTTGTAGTATAAGTAGCCAGGCTTGAAAATTATTCTTATGTATTTGTTCACTGAAAAGCAACCAAATACATGAAATGAATGAAAGTACTAATTTCTGAATATTTGTTAAAGCATCTGTCAGTTATTGAATCTTGTATGTAGAGGAGGGAAGGCTATGGGTTTTTTGACAGGAAACATATTGATAGAAAGGGAAAAATGCACTGAAGAAAGAGGAAAGCTGTTTTAGGAGAACCGTTATGTGGGCAAACCAACCTCAAAAGTAGAGCATAACACAATTTCTGCCTGTAATGTTATAACTGAACAACCCTTAATGCGTGATTTATCAAAATGCACTGACAGCTACTGCTGGAGTATCCAAAAGTCCCAACCAGGCATGGCTCCCAATATGCTCAGCAGCATACAAATTGATGGGGTAGGCCTGTGTGCGAAAGGGTTTTCACTCTGGTTTACAGGACACATCACTGTAAGAGGGATGGGTAAATGGAGTGTGAAGGAACCACTAGTAGGATAATACACTTAAGATGGAAGCTGGTATAAACTTCACAATGGACTTTTGCAGAGCAGTCATAAAAACTGTGTCTTACGGCTAAGATTCCTTTCTCTCTCCCTAATAAATATCTCTTTTTGTCAGCTTGCAGCTTTGCCCAATAATAAATATGGAAGGATACTGTCCAGGTCACCATCTGAGATTGTGTGATACTGGTTTGAAAYTACCGAAGCAGCAGCAATAAGGAACGACAATGCGGGAGAGAATTTAGTTACTAGAGATGAGGAAAAGGCAGAGGTACTTAATACCTGCTTTGCCTCAATTTTCAATAGAAAGACAGGTTGTCCTCAGGACAACTGTCCTCCTGGGTTGGTAGATGGTGTCAGGGAACAGAATAGCCCCCGTTATCCAGGAGGAAGCAGTCAGAGACCTGCTGAGCCACTTAGATGCTCATAAATCTATGGGACCAGATGGGATCCATCCCAGGGTGATGAGGGAGCTGGCAGATGAACTTGCAAAGCCACTCTCCAGCATTTACCATCAGTCCTGGCTCACCGGGGAGGTCCCAGATGACTGGAAGCTGGCCAATGGGACACCCATCCACAAGAAGGGTCAGAAGGAGGATTCAGGAAACCACAGGCCTGTCAGCCTGACGTCAGTGGCCGGCAAGGTTATGGAGCAGATCATCTTGAGTGCCATCACGCGGCACCTACAAGATGGCCAGGGGATCAGACCCAGCCAGCATGGGTTTAGGAGGGGCAAGTCGTGCTTGACCAACCTGATCTCCTTTTATGACCAAGTGACCTGCCTGATGGATGCRGGAAAGGCTGTGGATGTTGTCTACCTGGACTTCAGCAAAGCCTTTGAAACCGTCTCCCACAGCACTCTCCTGGAAAAGCTGGCAGCCCATGGCTTGGATAGGTGCACYCTTTGTTGGGTTAGGAACTAGCTGGACGGCAGGGCCCAGAGAGTGCTGGTGAATGGTGCTGTATCCAGTTGGTGGCCAGTGACCAGTGGTGTCCCCCAGGGATCAGTGCTGGGGCCAGTCGTGTTTAATATCTTCACTGATGATCCGGATGAGGGGATTGAATCCACCATCAGCAAATTTGCAGATGGCACCAAGCTGGGAGCATRTGTCGATCTACCAGAGGGTAGGAGGGCTCTGCAAAGGGACCTGGACAGGCTGGATAGATGGGCCGAGTCCAACAACATGAAGTTTAACAAGTCTAAGTGCCGAGTCCTGCACTTTGGCCACAACAACGCCCTGCAGCACTATAGGCTAAGGACAGAGTGGGTGGACAGTGGCCAGGCAGAAAGGGACTGGGCGTGCTGSTCGACAGCCGACTGAACATGAGCCAGCAGTGTGCCCAGGTGGCCAAGAAGGCCAATGGCATCCTGGCCTGTATCAGGAATAGTGTGTCCAGCAGGACCAGGGAAGTAATTCTTCCCCTGTACTCGGCACTGGTGAGGCCACACCTTGAGTGCTGTGTCCAGTTCTGGGCCCCTCATTTTAAGAAGGACATTGAGACACTCAAACGTGTCCAGAAGAAGGCAACAAGGCTGGTGAAGGGCCTGGAACACATGCCCTACAAAGAATGGCTGAGGGAACTGGGGTTGTTTAGCCTGGGAAAAAAGGAGGCTTAGGGGAGACCTTATCTCTCTCTACAACTACGTGAAAGGAGGTTGTAGCCAGCTGGGGTCAGTCTCTTCTCCCAGGCAACCACTGACAGAACGAGAGGACATAGCTTTAAGCTGAGSCAGGGGAAGTTTAGGATGGACATCAGGAAAAAATTCTTCACTGAAAGAATGATTGGGCACTGGAATTGTCTGCCCAGGCAGGTGATGGAGTCCGCATCCCTGGACATCTTTAAAAAAAGACCGGATGTGGCACTCAGTGCCATGGTTTAGTTGATGAGGAGATGGTAGGTCATAGGTTGGACTTGATGATCTCAAAGGTCTTTTCCAATCTAGTTCATTCTGTGATTCTGTGATTCTGTGATTCTATGATTCTGTGACAAGTTGTGTATTCTTACAGAAAGGACATAACTTTTGAAATAGAGACTGGCTGTCATTTTGATATAAGAAATGTGAGTTTTGTTCTGCTGTGAAAATTTACTCAAATTTAACAAATTTATAAACATTTAAAATGCATGATTTTGAAAGTATATCACTGAGATATTCTGTTAGAAACTTTAGAGATATAATTTAATTTGTTACTAAATGTAATTGAACAAGAAAAGTCTGAATTTAAGCTACTTATTCTCTGAGTTAATTATGAAAAGCAAATAATAATACTCTGCCATTTAGTGAAATGCTTTGTTGCTTTAATATTATTTTAATATAGTTATTTATTTCTCCCATTAATGGCAATAGTTTTAAATATATATAACTGCTTATATTTTTCTGGACATCATAATCAATACATATATCTTTTAAGTATAACTCTAAACCTTTTTTTTTAGTACAAAACTAGCTGTTGAGTTCTAAAATTCAGAATGACCAAATGATCAGAGATAATAAGCATTTAAAATGTATTGTGCATAATTATTAGATTCTTTCTCCATTTGCCCTTCTGCTTCCTGCTGTCTCTGTTGCCCACCAGTGAGTTATACATTTAAGAGGAGGAAAGACATCTATTGACTGCAGAGTGGAATTCAGTTAATATGCCTCACTCTAGCGGGACAATGCATGTAACACAGCAGGCCTAATTTGCTGTCCATCTCTAGCTATGAATATTGCCACCAAATGTCTGCAGTCAAGTGGATTTCATTACACTCAAGTTCTGTGGTGTGGAATTCTCTGCAAAATTTAATGACCCAAGTTCTTATTTGACAAAGTACTCTTTCACAATGGCATTCTACTCGAGCACCATGAGAAAGTGAAGTGTATAAAAAGGTATATCCACTGAAAAAAAGGAAAATGCAGCCTGTCATAGTTTCTGAAACAGAGTGTAACCAATGAAACACTCTTCTAAAGGAGCAGCAAAGGAGCAACTTGGTAGCTTTTATATATAAATATATATATTCCCTGAGAATGRGTTCTTCTAATTGATTGCCAAGTCCATGAGAACACTTCAGTGCATTATTTTCTGGAAGCAGAAAGCACGGATGTGGCTTTGAGAGGTGAATTCTGCTGAATGTGCAAGGTTATTGTTATATTTAAAGCCAAAAGAGAAATTCAGCAGGGGAACTTTTTTCTTAAAATAGTTGCCACAGTAATAAGAGCCCTGTTTTATGGCTGGTTTATCAAAGGTGCTTCACACAAAAACCCTCTGCTCTATTCAATATCTTGTTCTCGTTATTCTTGTTGCTGGTAGCACTAATCATTCCCCTATTTTCAAACTGAGCATTGACATTGTGAATTCACTGTTGAGAAGAGGAAGGAGAAAAAAAAAAGAATTTAGCAATTTTTCACTTGTATAAACCTTTTGGGATCATTTATTTATTACATCCATGAACACAGGTAATTGTCCTAATTATCCACCAAATTCTTCAAGTTGAAGCTCTTTCCTGTGATCAGTTCCTTTGCTGCTTTAGCAAGAGCCAGGAAGAGGAGGATCTCTTCTGGTCCGTATTGCAACTTCCAATACACAACAAAGTAGCTRCCTTTTGGGCTTGAACAGAGCTACGCGGAGAGCAGGTAGTTTAGACTTATCCGGGGTGTTACAGAACAGCTCAACCTTCCTTAAAACACACGGGTGTAGGAGCAGAAAATAGACAACTAGGTTTTCAGAGGATTGTTAGACTTGTGCCATTTCAGACCATATCATTATATGATTTCCTGTTGACATGACTAAATTGCAAGTAAATGAGTAACCAGTTTCCATGCCTGAAAGGATACAAATAAAGCTCTACCAGACTTGTGTTTCTGTTAGAAAAGGGCTATAGCTTTAATGGTAAACTAAAGGATGCCTGGACCTGTCGCCTACTTAAAAAGGTATTTTAACCTCTGAAAGTGCCAGCATTTGAATCACAAGCTGGGAAAATTACCTGACCTCTCAACACCTGACCTTTGCATGGAGCTGTTATTTAAAGTGCTAAAATCGTAGTAAACACCTACAAGACAGTCCAGTTCCCAGACTTGCACCGGTGCCCTGGCATTGCTCAGGCTACCAGTGAGGCTATAGCCTGCTCCTTAGGACTATCTCTGAGAAGAATACAAAGGTCTCCAGGGAAGGAAAGAATCTATTTGGACGAAAGTAGCTTACTCAAAAAACCTCTCAAAATATACACAGCAATTTCAAGAGTGTTCTGATGCAAGCATGTGTAATCCTGCACTTTAAATTCAGCTAGCAACTGAATCAGAAACACAAACAAAAATGTCAATAAGAGATTTTAAAAAATTTTGAGATTTTGCTATTATGCACAAACTGGAAGCATGTCTAATCCTTTCTAAATCCAGTCAATTCAAATGAAAAGCAATACATGCAATGATAGGAAAGAAAGATCACTTTAAGGACACTGGTTTTTACAAGTGTTAACTAACATCTGCAAATCATTATCGATGATTATGATAATGACGAAGAAGAAGATGATGATGATGAAGATGAAAGTAATAATAAAAGAAAACTTCATTATGTAGAAAGCTTCTCTGTACCCAGGGGATAATGCCAATATTGATGTGAAATAACTACAATGCATTAAAAAACACCCCAGATTTGACTAAGTTCTAATTTTTTGTCAGTAAAATGTTGACCAAGAAAATTCCTTTTACTCTTCATTTGGATGGCACGACCTATGAAAAATATAGCATTTAACAAAACCATTTGAAGTACTGCAATCTAAGGATGGTGCCCCTCATGCTACCAGCACTGTGAACAATATCATTAAAAATGGTCTACCTCCTGTGGTCGTTGTTCCCACAGTTATGTGAGCTCCATTAAGCCTGAGGTCAAATTTGAACTGAGAATTTAGAGACAAACCTCCTGAGCTAAAATATGATGCAAATTGCCTTGGGATTATTCCAAAAAGAGAAATGGAGRCATATCTTACCTTTTGCTTTTGTCATTACAGAAAGAGTAAATACCCCAGAAGGAAAAGAAAGAAGCAAGRGGGGAGACAGGCTGACAGTAGTGAATGATTTAATAGTAAGTTATATTAAATGCTGAGAATGTAGTCATAGAAGTATTAAACCAAAACCAATATTACAGCTACCTGYATTTTTAACTCTAGTGGCTGAATTACACTGTATGATTACTAACTAGTACAAGACATGAGTCTGGCAGCTGCTACTCAATTTTACCCGACAGCATTCAGTATCAAACAATACGCTTTTTGGTATTATTTTTTAATATCACCATAAAAAAAGAACTTGCTGTTGGCAAATAACAGAAAGGAATTAGAAAAGCACTTTTTTTCCAGTTTATTTCAGTCTGCATCACAAAAGAGAAATTGGGGGGRAAAAAAAAGGAAAACTAGTCATGGTTATTTTAACATCTGTAAGAAACAATTCAAATGAAGACAAAACTAAACAATTTATGGATAGCCATTATTACATATCAAAGTTGTTATTATTTAGAAGGAAAAACAATCCCTACAGTAATTAAAGTGAGAAAATCTTCCCTTCTTAAGTGTTGTTTATGTTACATGTAATTCATAAAATAAAACTCAGCCTCACTGTCAAATACATTCATTGTTTCAAACTCACATTCATTAAGTGTGAATTCAATGCTACTGAGAGGCTGAGTTTAAAAGATATGGTGAAGTAACCACAGACCAGTAATTAATAAATTTATGATCATCTTTTTTCCATAGATGTGAAAGCTTTTATAAAATTAGATGGTTTTTTTCTTCYCTTTTTTTTAGGGGTAGAAATGAATATTTAAATAGCTGTTTCCAGATACAGTTTTGTGCCCTCATGGGACTGAAAATTTCTAATGAGGTTTATGTAGCCCTTAGACAAATTAGTACAGTAGTCTTTTTACTGTTTTCTGTGCAAAAATRTAGGCCAGTCAGCATTACTCAAACTTCCATCTGAAAGCACACTGCATTCCACTTCTGACAGCAACGTGTGTGCTCCATTAATGGGATGCTTGCTTGCTCAAGCAACTCTGTATTAAGTAGGAGTATGGTTATATCTAACAGCAGTCTRTAATATTAAAAGGAGGTTGTTAATTCTAGAAATGCACTGAAGCAAATTTGAAAAAAAATCACACTATATGTAGCTGTTGGTATGACTAAGACAGGATTCTAGGGTTTTATTAGACCAGTTTTGACTCTTCTCAGGAGAGTTTGGAAAGGGCAAATACTTCATCCAAACTTATACTGCATTAAGTTTAAGAAAATTCAAATGTTTTCATAGAAATAATTAAAGAAAAAAGGAGTAAAAGCTGGCATGTAATTCATGTGCAGTGGAATAGTTAATCACAACTTCAATTGCTATCAGTAGCAAAACTATCCTTATCCAGATTTGTACTAAGCACTGCAAAAATGAATAGTAGAAAAAGCTTTCATTGGGGGCACATGCCTAGGGCACAGAACGGAATCACAGCTCCATAAACACTCAGCTGTTCATGGCGAATRTTGCTCCCTTCCTGGACACAGGACACACAGGCCTGAGTCATTCAAATGGTACATGTAAACTACCTCTTGGCAGTGGACAATGTTTTGTTCTTCCTCTTGTTGATTTTCCCAACACAGTAGCTACTACTAATCTTTCCTGCTTTTTTTGTAGGGGCGATGCTCTTTCCTATACCACCATTTTCCTGACCTTCAGCTTCTGCATCCTTCCAGCTTAGCTTAGCTCCCACACCATATTGATGTCCAAGCCCATGCACAAAACATGTTCCTCTGCTGTGCACAGACTCTATGCTCACTGCCAGAGCAGCTGTGTGCTCACTAGCACAGCTCTGCCAGCATTAGGAATCAGCAAGCACCAGTATTCTCACACTGTCTCACTATTGTGGTGTCTTATTAATGGTGGAATCATGGCAGATGTAGAACAGGAAGTTCAAGAGATTGCATCAGGATGGYGTGGAATAATATTTAGTGGAGAAAATATTTTCTTAATTCATAGTAATGAAGAGAGTGAAAACAAGAATTTTCCAACAAACTTTCTTTTACAAAGATATATTAAAAGCACTGTGGGTATTTAGGTTAACTGCAAAAGTCAGTGGCTGCCTGSATCCTGCATAGATAGTGCCTAACCTCAGGGATATACTCTGGATGGGTAAATTCTGGAAAGCTAAGTATGTTTTGTGTAAAAATAGAAACGTGCCCATTTATGAGGTTTGAATTTACTAATTATGAGAATCCTGAAGTATCTCTTTGCTCTTTCATGGTGAAGTACAGACATTAGAAATTCCGGATTTGCATAAAACATTCATTATAATGAGTACAGAGTACACAGAGAGAAGCAGGTAGAATATATGTAAATAGGACTGATAAATACAGGAACATAAACTTACTTTTATAAGCAAATTTCTTTTTTTTATTATAGAGCAGTAATGAGACCATAGGAAAAAACAAAACAAACAAACCACTGAACACCTGAGCTGTAGTGCATGACACAAAGTCAAGTATGTAAATCTTTAGGTCACGAGGCTGTCTCTAAGTCCTTACCAGTGAATATTAGGAGCCAAGATATGGGTAAGTGAATGTCTTGATTTGAATAGAGTTACACTCACTAACACACGATCTACCCAGGCTATCAGATTCCAGAGATAAGAAAGCCTGTCTAGATAAGGAATGGATTGACAGTATGACTACATGAACAAAGTCTCTAAATGGGGAAGCTTATAGCTGGACAACAGCTCTTAAACCGACAGGTGTTCTATCAAACCCTGGTTTTGGTTGGGTTTATTTTCGGCATTACTGCCTGTATTGGATCTGCCTGAGCTGGAGTTCATTTCCCACAGCAGCCCTCGCAGTGCGGTGCTTTGCATTGGCAGCTGGAAAGGTGTTGGTAACACACCGGTGTTTTGCCTACTGCTGAGCAGCACTGGCACAGCATCAGCACTGTCTCTCCAACATTCCCCCACATCAAGGGGCTGGGAGTGGCCAGGATCCTGGGAGGGAACACAACCTAGCCGACTGACCCAAATTAACCAAAGGGGTATTCCATACCATATGACATCAGCTCAGATATAAAAGCTAAGGGAGGGAGGAGGAATTGGAGGGGGAAAAGGCGGGGGGACGGG